>JAOXYL010000010.1:1342915-1364042 GCA_028564955.1 Terapon puta
CAGGAAGTGAAGTCACACAATGAAAAATGAAGAGGTCAACAGCTGAATATGCAGTCAGGCTACTACTGTTTCTGTTTAAGTGAGTAAACTGGGCTGAGCAGAGGAGAAGACCCACACTCTGCCACAGCTTCAGCTCCAGTGCTTCATGTTACCCCTCAAGCTGAAGTTCCTGCTTCAAACCCGGTGATTCAGATTCACATATCCTTTATTAGTCCCACAGCAGAAATAGCAGCGCAACACACAGTGTAGAAATAGTAGAAATGCAAGACATAGAATAAAATGATAATAAAATAAAAATATCAAAATATAAAAGTGCAGAAAATAAATACAATAAAATAAAATAAAGATAAGAATAGTAGAAATAGAAGATCCAAGACAAATAATTATAACCATGACTATAGTATATCTGATGGTAAATCAAGTAGAGTTTAATTTCTGTACATATTCTGTTTATTATATTTCTATTTTTAAAGTACATATTCTGTTTTTGCAAGGGATTCATTATAAATAAATAAATAAAATGAAAAAATGTCAATATTTATCAGAGTATGAAGTAATACAGAGGGTGGTTCATCCTGTGACCCCCCATGAAAGCCTGCAGCATTTGCAGTATTACTGAAGACACTGTCAAAAAGCATTTATCATAATTTATCTTTATGATGAATCTGATTTGGGAACATACGCCACTAAAGCAAATGATAAAGTTCAGTCGAGAGATCCTTTATCCGGTTTGTAGTTTTATACCTTTTTGTACAATAATATTGTAACAACAGTCACTTATGGGGAAAATACAACTATACTGGTACGTGTGCTTTGTGTTGGAGAGCTACAGACATGTTATATGACCAACGCATAGAGGGGAATGGGTGTCAGGAGGGGCCCTCAGATCATTCTCACTGGTTAAACCGGCCATGGATTAAAGGCTGCTCATGGCTAGTTATTAAAAAATGTCAAAAGCAACTGGGAATAGTTTATGGTACTGTTGCATCACAAAAACATTTCGAATTTCCCAGAGGGACTCATCCCAAAGGGATCATTAAGTCAAGTCATTAGTCCATTTTTAAATATGTAATGTAATATTATATTTTATTCCGTTATTTCATAAAACAATGTAAACCAAGACAAGACAGTATAAAATAGGTCCTTAATAATTCTGAAGGAAACGCCAGAAATTGCTCAAAATTACTACATCAGAATTAAATATAAAAAAACAGATAATTAATTGATTGAATGCATATTATATGGTACAATATTATTATCAACACTATAAATAGAAAAGTGTTTTATTGGACATGATATTGAACCGTTTATATGCACATACATAAAGATGTAGAGTAAATCCTTCTGTTTCTCTTCCCCGTGCTCTGTGAGCTGTGATACAACAGGATCAGGATCATGCTGAGTCCAGGTCCTTGGACCGTCACGATCCAGTCCAGCAGACCTTGGAGCTAGGACGCAGTGCATTGTGGGACGTGGGCTGATGGTGAAGTCAAGATGGCGGTGCAGCTGAGGCAGGGGAAAGAGCCTGCGGTGGGAAGGCCGTGAATGAAGTTTTGGATTGAAAATCTCTCGCCGCCGCTCGTCTCGACCTGAGCCGTCGCGCTGTTAAAGTTGCAATCGACCCGCGGAGGAGCCGACACGTTCACAAACAGCAGCAGAATAACAAACAACTGCGGATAAAGTCTCGTATGAATTCCGACGAGAAGGAGGACTGTGAGTGTGCGCCACCACAGGCCGAGACTAGTCCGACAAGAGGACCTTATAGGTGGGGACGCCCAGAGGAAAGAGCCGGGGATGCCGGGGATGCTAGGAGCAGCACTGAGGGTGATAGCTAGCTACCTGCTGCTGCTAGCCGTGTCGTTATGTTGCTCTCTTTTTTATCAGGATATTTGGGCACGGTCTATCGCAGGCACGAGTTAATTTTAAGAATATGTAAACTGTTAATGCTTTTAGAAACGTCAGTTCTGCGTGAATACCAGTCGAAATAAGGCCGGCGGGCTAGCTAGTGTAGCGTTATTAGCTTGCTAAGTCAGCGTCAGGATGTCCAGACACCTGACATTTCTCCTGCTTGACCTGCTATTGCTCCTCTAATGTTGGACTGCAGACTTGTGTGTCGGTAACAGTGAGTTTATTAGCAGTGGGCACTCATTAAAACGGAACACAGTGACTGTGACCCCGGACACTGTGAGGGAGCCTGGCTGCCCCCAGTGTTGCCTGTTTGCTAGCATGTCACTTTCCCATCGCCCCTGAGGCAATTTGTACATCACAACCTGTCCTAACGTAGTCCCAGAGTCCCTGATGCGGCCCACAGGGAGCCAGCAGTGTTTGTTGTAACCTTCCTGTCAGTGCAGCACATCGTGACACCTTCTCCTTATTGTCTGTTGTACAATTAGAGAATACGAGGAGCCTGAAATAGAAAACCCAGAAGCAAGCCGAATGTAAGTCAAGCTCTTTTTATCCCTTTACATCAGCCTGTCTGTGAGCATGTGTTTAAAACCGGCCTAAGGTCAGGCCACTCTTGTGTTTGTCTGCTCTCACTTCTTGTTTTCTTCTCTTCCCGTTAAAGCCCTGTGCTTGTTATGGCCATGTTATTATGGGGTGTAACTCAGTGATGGACCTTTTAGTGATACTTGCCTGCTAATATGTTTCTCCAGGGTGATCCTCCCACACTGAGCACTAATAGTTTGTTTTAAACAGATTAGACCTTTGTCAGACTATTTAAACAAGGTCAATAATGGCTTTTGATGCTCAAACCAAATGAATGCTTTGTTTAGTTTGTTGTTATTATTATGATGTTTCTCTAAGTTTTATATTTGTTAAAGAATTCATATGGCCTTACATTATCAGTTTCACATTTATTTACCTTTAATATCATTCTGAAAAAATTAGTTACTATGAGGACCACATTAAGAAATAATGGCCACATTATTGGCCACATTGGCTAAACTTAGAAAAAGCTGCTAAGGCTCTTGATAATATTTGAGTGCCTGTAAGGGCAATATATATATTTGCTTCATACCAGCCAAAGTCGATCTTCAAATAAAGTGGAAGTGCCGATAAATTGTCAAAGTACTTTGCTTTGAACACTCAGATGACCGACACTGCCGTCATATAACTGTCTTGTAGTCAGGTTAAATGAAGACACAATGACTGATGATTGATGAGGTTAGAAACATCAGAATATTATATTGAAGTGCTGGTAATGATGATTATACTGGATTCAGGCAACGCCTATAACCTGTCGTGCCTTATCTCTGAATGCAGGAAGCGAGCAGCTGCCAAACATCTAATAGAGCGCTATTACCACCAGTTAACGGAGGGCTGTGGGAATGAGTCGTGCTCTAACTCATGGTGTGCCTCATCGGTCGGCTTCAACCGAATGGATAACAACGCGGCGGCGGTTAAAGCTCTGGAGCTGTACAAGGTCAATGCTAAGCTATGTGACCCCCACCCCTCGAAGAAAGGCACTGCCTCAGCCTACCTGGAGAGCAGTGCTCACAGCAACTCGGCCTGCAGCAACAGAAAGATGAACCATAAAGATGTCCACTCTGTACGGGACAATTTCAAAGGTCAGTCAATGTCAGACCGTTTGTTTGCGGAAAGTTATTTTGACAACTTTTTCTTGTTTTAATCACATGATGTTTGATTCTCTATGTAGATGTAACTTACCTGACAGAGGAGAAGGTGTATGAGATCTTGGACATCTGTGGAGAGAAGGAAGATTACTCACCTCTGATCAGGGTAATAGGTCGTGTGTTCTCCAGCGCTGAGGGTCTGGTACAGAGCTTTCGGAGGTCCAAACCTCACACCAAGGAGGAGCTCAAGTCTCTTCAAGGTAAGGATGAGGACAAGGACGAGGACGAGAAGGAGGCAGCTACCTGCTCAGCTACAGCTATGGAGGAGGACTCTCCGGCCTCCTCTTCATCATCGAGGCTGGGAGAGGGCTCCTCGGGGGAAAATGATGTCCAAAAGCTGGCCCCTGATGAGGTGTCAGTGGACATCGAAGCCGTGCGGCGGGTCTATGAGCGTCTATTGTCCAATGAAAAGATAGAAGCCGCCTTCCTGAATGCACTGGTCTACCTCTCACCCAACGTGGAGTGCGACCTGACGTACCACAATGTGTATTCACGAGACCCAAACTATTTGAACCTGTTTGTTATAGTGATGGAAAACAACAACCTCCACAGCCCAGAGTACCTGGAGATCGCCCTTCCACAGTTCTGCAAGGCCATGAGCAAACTCCCACTAGCAGCTCAGGCTAAGCTGGCACGCTTGTGGTCGCACTACAGCGCTGAGCAGATCCGGCGCATGGTGGAGACCTTCCAGCAGCTCATCACCTACAAGGTGATCAGTAACGAATTCAATAGCCGCAACCTAGTCAATGATGATGACGCAGTAGTGGCGGCCACCAAGTGCTTGAAGATCGTCTACTATGCAAATGTGCTCGGCGGCGACCTCGATGTGGAACACAACGAGGAAGAGGACGAGGAGCCCATCCCAGAGTCCAGTGAGCTCACCCTGCAGGAGCTGCTGGGCGAGGAACGGCGGAATAAGAAGGGTCCTCGAGTGGACCCGCTGGAGACAGAGTTGGGGATCCGTACCAATGATTGCCGGCGGCCGCTCATCGTTTTTGAGGAGTTTGTCAATGAGCCTCTAAACGAGGTACTGGAGATGGACAAGGACTACACTTTCTTTAAGGTTGAAACTGAGAACAAGTTTTCCTTTATGACTTGCCCCTTCATCCTGAACGCTGTCACCAAGAACCTGGGCCTCTACTATGACAACCGCATCCGCATGTACAGTGAACGTCGTATTACTGTGCTCTACAGCTTGGTACAGGGACAGCAGCTCAACCCCTACCTGAGGCTGAAAGTGCGCCGAGATCACATCATTGATGACGCTCTGGTCAGGGTATGTTTGAGCCGGTTCAGTGCCTCATCTAATACCCCTTTAACGACATTTTGTTTAGTCTGGGTAACATTGCACTGATCTGTTTTTTTTTTTTTCGTGTTGCTGTAGCTGGAAATGATAGCAATGGAGAATCCTGCAGACTTGAAGAAGCAGCTGTATGTTGAGTTTGAAGGAGAGCAAGGTGTTGATGAAGGAGGTGTTTCCAAAGAGTTCTTTCAGCTGGTGGTCGAGGAGATCTTCAATCCAGATATTGGTATGAAAACTCGCAATAAATTGCATTTATATTTTGTTGCGAAGAAAAGACACTTGATGATTCAAAGACATCAGTCGTTGGATAGTGTACATTTTGATTGACTGAATTTTAAACAAGGTAAACAAGGTCCATTTCAAATCACAATTGTATTATATTATTAACATAATAATAATTATACACAGTGCTACATGGCGTGACATTTATGATTGACGGTAAACGTTATAACATTTACCGTGGACACTACGCTGCATAAATGCATTAATGTGCACAATGGTACTGCCAGTTTAAGCATTACAACAATGAGAGCTTTTTCAAGATAACATTTCATCCTTACATCCAAAAGGAATTTCATTTCTTCTTTTTTTTCTTCTTTTTTTTTTTCTAAAATAATTTCCTGATATGTTTGGCTTTATTCAGTAGTTAACAGTGTACACGAAGACAGTAGATATGGAGAGTGTGAGAATGATGTGCAGCAAAGGTCACTAGACAAACAACAGACACTGTTTCTGTATTTAGTGTGTTTCTGTGCACACACGCCCATTTTGCAAATTACATTAGGAACACAAAATTTAAATATCACATCACGTTTTGCTGTGACAGTTTTGCTCAGGCGCTATTTCTTGTGACCATCTTGGAGATATTTCTACACCTTTATTTAGAGTTGGTCTGTGGTATTTTCGATTAGTTGCAACACAATGGTCACTCAGGCTGAGCTCCAGAGATGGGTGGAGATGGGGCAAACTTCTAGGAAGACAACCATTGCTTTGACACTCCACCAATCTGTGTTTTGTATCAGTTAGTGTCCAGAGGGAAGTGTCTCAGTGAGGGACACAAAGGCCTAATTGGAGTTTAATACAAAAAGAAGCTAAAGGACTCTCTGATTGTAAGAAACAAGATTTACTGGGCTGATGAAACCAAGCTTGAACTATTTAGCCTCAATTCTAAGCGTCTAATGGAAAGTAGTCACTACCTTCAGATGACCAAAGTAAAGAGAAAGCTGAGTGCTGTACTTAATGAAAACTGTGCTGAGGACGTGTGTATATTTGTAAAACAGACTAATTTAAATCAGTTTTGTTATTGTCAAGTAGGTTTTTACATATAAGGGATGTCTCTTGGTGAGTAACAGTAAACAAAGTAAATAGAAAAGAAGTAAAAAGAAAAGGTGAAAGCAAGTACTGCATTAACTTGTGTGCTAATACAATATTTTCATGTTTCTTGCAGGCATGTTCACGTATGATGAGCGCACCAAACTCTTTTGGTTCAACCCATCATCATTTGAAAATGAGGGCCAGTACACTCTGATCGGTATTGTTCTCGGCCTGGCCATCTATAACAACTGCATCCTGGACGTCCACTTTCCTATGGTGGTCTACAGGAAACTGATGGGAAAGAAAGGAACTTTCAGGGATTTGGCTGATGCCAACCCGGTAAGAAATATCAAAGCAAATATTCTGATCACCTGTTTGTGTAGCTATAGATCACATACAGTTTTTACTTTCAACAAACCATAGCATGGTGCCTGAAGTCAAGTCATTGTGGAGCCATGTTTGTTACTTGATGAGAAGTGCTAAATATGATATCTGATTGTGCTGGAAAGGTTCTGTATCAGAGTTTGAAAGAGCTGCTGGAGTACGAGGGCAGTGTGGAAGAGGACATGATGATCACTTTCCAGATATCCCAGACAGACCTGTTTGGGAACCCACTCATGTATGATTTAAGAGAAAATGGGGACAAGATTCCAGTCACAAATGAAAACAGAAAGGTGAGCCAAACACAAAACACAAGGCATCAAATTTACTTCTGAGCGGTTTTATAGTGGGAAACTATAGTTCGTATGGTTCATACTACTACTAATAACTTCAGATGTCCTTAGTTTGGTAAATAAAACACTGAAAATAGTCACAATTTCACATGGCATGAAAGGTCTTGGTCTGCATCCAACTAAATTTTGGTGCAATCTTTCTGTGTTGTGAGAGCTGTGTTTGTTTTGCAAGAACTGAGAAGCTCAACTACCAAATCCATCTGCTCATGTTGTACTGTCAAAAGTCTGATTGTGAAGTATCAGGTGGTCGCACAGTCCTCTACATGAAGCTGTGAGGTCTTTTTTGCAACATATAGGTGGATATTAAACAGTGATGGTCTGTTGATGTGTGTTTTATTTAGGAGTTTGTGGCCCAGTATGCAGAGTATATGCTGAACAAAAGTGTGGAGAAGCAGTTCAAAGCGTTCAGGAGAGGCTTCCACATGGTCACCAACGAGTCTCCGCTCAAGTACCTGTTTAGACCGGAAGAAATTGAGCTCCTAATCTGTGGAAGCAGGGTGAGATTTGTTACCGGACATTAGAAAATGTGTAATGAGCTTAAACGCTTGATTTCCATCCATATTTTGTCTTTGTCACATACCACAGAACCTGGACTTCCTAGCACTTGAAGAAACAACAGAATATGATGGAGGGTACAACAGAGATTCTCGAATCATCAAGTAAGAAGTGCATGTGTGTGTGTGTTTTCTGTTGTGAGGAGCTGTGAATTAAGTAATCACATAAGCACATCATCATTGATGTTGTTTGATGACGATTGATCTTCATTTCATCTGATCTTTTTATGTTGTGAAATGTACACTGCACACTTTATGATTGACTGGGGTGGGTTTTTTTTTATTCCATCGTAGAGAGTTTTGGGAGACATTGCACTCATTTGGTGAGGAGCAGAAGCGCCTCTTTCTGCAGTTCACCACTGGCACCGACAGAGCACCTGTAGGTGGGTTGGGCAAGCTGAAGATGATCATTGCCAAGAATGGTCCCGACACAGACAGGTGAGCTGCTCCTGGGCTTAGTCTATAATGTCTGTCCATAGTTTCTGTGAAGCATAACCTCATTTTAAGAAAGACCTAGTTAGTCTGTCATGATACATGGACTTCACAGTATATTTGTTTTGTTTTGTTTTTATTGTGTTAACCTGAAGTTTATGTTATGAGTCTGAGATGTGATGTGATTGGGTCCTTTGTTGATGTTAGCTTAGTAGACTTCACTTCCTTCAAGGATATGATGCCAAAATAAAGTGACTTTGCACTTAAATGTAACAAACACATCCAAAGGATGCTGAAATAATTACAGCATTAGCTGAATTCATGTTTGTCATGTCTGTCTGAGAGACAATGAGTAAATCACTTAAATTCTTGTTTTCTAAATGGAATTTGTGTCTATAGAGCTAATGTTGTAGCAGCTCCATCAAAACTAAAAAATACTGTAATCTAAATAAATACAGCAGTGACGCTGTTGTTTATACACAGATATCTACAGAGTTGTTAGAGATGAAGTGATAAGTAAATATGGAGTAGTATGATATAGATAACATAGCAGGTGTAACACAGTGTTAGTGCTTAGATGAGAAACCACTGGATCATTCATTCATTCATTATTCGACCTACTGTTCCTTTGACTTGAGGTTGACTTAAATTTTCCATTGCATAACACTTTATTGTCACTCTCCTCCAGTGGTTGCTACAGTGAGCTTTGGAAAACTGTTAAATAGCACACAGCAAACTAACAGTCCAGCCTTTATTATTTTGCCTTTTTTCACTGGATTGGATTGCTCTTCAGTCCTAAGTCCTGGCTACATACTGATGTATGGTTTTGTAAATTCACATTCAGATTTTCCTTTATTAGACCTACAGCGTGGAAATTCACAGCAGTGAGACACACAGTGGAAAATGAATAGTAAGAAATGCAATTATACAGTGTGTTGGTGCAAATACAGTCCAAGGTCATATCTTCTCTAGTGGGGCAGCAGATATTGTTTTTTTTATTTGTTTGTTGTTTGTTTCTGTCTTTGAGTGATTAACCGCAGTTATCCACAGTTCATCCATTTGGTTTGCAGGAGACCATAAATTAAATGATGAGTAGAAATAACTGAGGAGCATTTAGTTGTAGCTTAACCACTGGCCTCACACAACAAATGTTGTTTCTGATTCATGCGTGTTTCTTAAAGGCTGTCTGTTTTCTCCTTGTTTGTCAGTGATAGGAAAAGTGACCAGCTGTTTTGTTTTGGCAGGTTACCTACGTCTCACACTTGCTTTAATGTGCTGCTGCTGCCCGAGTACAGCAGCAAAGAGAAGCTGAGAGAGAGACTGCTGAAAGCCATCACCTATGCCAAAGGGTTTGGCATGCTCTGAGCCCCTGCTCCAAACACACAACAAACGGACTCCTTCTCAGAAAGCCCATCAAACCCTGCCTCGCCCTTCCTTTATCAGACACAATCTAAAAGGTGACAAAAGACAGAGCAGAGTACGTTTCGAGGAAAAGCAAGTTAATAATCAAACAGGATAAATGTTCCAATAGAGCGCTCTAGTAGTTCTTCTACTGTGCCTGCATCATCCCACATCAGTCAGTGTAAGCACAGAGACCTCCAGATCAAAGTACTCACCCCCACATCCACATTATGTGAATGTGCCGCAGCCTCCCCATCTTTTTTTTTCTATGTACAGAGAGGATCATTTTCCTTCTTATTTATTTTAAGGTTAAAATGGGTTATTTTCATGCCTGCCGATTGTAATATTAAGCTATGTAAATTTGGGACAATGCATTAACAAATCACTATAAACCAATTTATTGAACAAAAATGTGTTGAGGTAGCCCTGAACTATTGTACACAGAGCATTGACAGAAAAACAAAATCTAGTCTTAGAATAATCCAACAACAAAATATTGTGTTCCCCACTGGAGAAAAAGCTCTCGCTGACCATTCCACACAAAGCCTTCGGTTATTGTTTCTACCAAGTCCATTTTTGATCAAGGTAAGCATTTGCAAAGTTAGTCATTTGGTCCAAAATGGCACATTATCAAATAGCTGTTTTTCTTGTTGTTTTGGGCCTTTTTTCCTTTTTGGGGAGGGGGGGCACCGCAGGTTAGACTAAAATATTGTCAGAGCTGTGTAAGTGCACTTAGACATTTTCAGAATGTTTGTTTTTTGGCCACAGGTTGCCATGATTGTTTGAAGCATTTTATTTCCATGTCTTCCTGTGTTGACGATTCTAAATAAAACAGTATTTATATATCAGTGCGGTTGGAGCTACAATACCGTATTGTGCACGTTTTGGAGGATGTACACATGTAGACCAGTCACTGATGATGTTCTCAGATACAGACATAGAGCTCTTCTTGTGCCAACCTATACAGTCAGTTGATAGGTGAAACCCCAGTTAGCACTTTGTGTTGTATATTTCTGGCCTAGTCTTGTATGAATAGACCGCTCACACGGCAGAGTCTCTGTTCAGTATAACCCAGTTTACGTGGAACGTCCACATGTAGAGTCAAGAAGGCTGTGTGTACTCAAAGTGTCCACAGACCTTTTCATTGTCACTGACAAAGCTTTGGTACCTTGAAATCTTTCGTCCATTGGACCCAAGTCTCTGGCTGTGGTTACACCTGTCATTTTAACATGCATCCTCTGATAACGCGACAAATGACCTGACAGATCTAAATGTTTGAACTCACAATGCCAGGACACATCTGAGTGTGCACCGACTGGCATTGGTCGGACACTGGGCAAGTGAGGACAGGGGTCTAAGCACAATCTGATTGGTAAATGATTGTTAACATCAAAGCTGCAGTCCTGAAGCCTCTGCTGGATTCTTATCAGTCCTTATTTGCTATAAGTTGATGAGAGGTGGGCAAAACATGTAAAGGAACATTGGCATTTTGAGAAACGTGTGCAATCTTGCTCACCTTCAAATGAGAGAATGAATCTAAATGTAATGCCATTTTTATCCTGTTTGGTGTAACTAAAAGACCGGAAGCAGGCAGAGACAATTAACCAGCTCTGTAGAACAAAAAACTCCACTTAACTCTGAACAGCTGTCACATTGTATCTTTTAGTCAAACCTGTGTACAAAGATGAGGCTAATGCTTCCAGTCTTTGTTCTAAGCTCAGTTTAACGTGCTGGACCTACACAGCTACATATTGATTGTCTTCTCCAGCTCTGGGAGAGATGTTCTGTGTGGACACATCACTGTGATCAGGTTAATATTTTGATCTGTCACATTCAGTAATAAATTGAACAGGTGTAGCCACTGTCTATGGAAAGTCTAAAAAAAAGTGTTTAATTGCACATTAATTGGAATATGAACTGTGAAATCATCCCCCCACAGAAAAGGCAGAACTTTTTTTTTGGTTTTGGGTTGGTTTTTTTTGTCCTTCAATACTTCTGTTTTTATTCAGTTCAGTAGGCTGTACTTGGAAAGGACTTGAGTAATAACTGCATGATGTTGTATACAGACTCAGCTCATTGGTCGAAATGATTTTTTTATATAACCTGGGTCTTGTTTTGTAGATTATTTTCAGAACTTAACAGAGTGCATTAGGGAAAACAGCACAAGAAATCAATGTTATTTAAACCACTTATTTGAAAGTGAGAACAAAATGGATACACCTGACATGTTACTGAGTTAATTGCAATGTGCAAATTCAGTGACTTTGGTAAGTATGGTACATCCGAAGGTGATCCGAGAATGGCCTGCGTAAACTAATCTGGTTATCATGCACTGTGCAATCTCCTTTTGAAGGATATGTGGTTATAGCACATTAACTAAAAACCATGTGCACGTTCACTTTTGCAAACAATGTGCTATTTTAAAAAAAATATGATTTTTTTCCCTGCCAATTTCATGCATCCATTGGGCTTCAGTTATGTTAGTACAATATGAAAATCATTTGGCAGACTCTTGAAACTCAGTGATTGCATGTCTGTATTACTTTGTGGGCATTTTAGATCATCGTTCTGAGGTAGTACAGTGCATACTAAGTTTAATTTTACTGAAATACCAGGCATTTTAACACTGACAAAAATCAACACAGGATTCATGTTCATTGCAATGTATTGTACAACTTGATTATATTCCAAGAGTCTGCTTGTAGATTTTTATACCTGACATAAATGAATGGAGGCCAATGGCTGCCTTGATCAGTAAGGGCAATTCACCCCAAGATCATCAAACCATACATTTGGGCATGGTCAAAAAAACTGGTTCTGTAACATCAAACATTTGTTTTACTTCCATTTAAGTGGTTGAGATAATTTGGGTAAACTGTGATGTAGTTTTTGTGTCAAGTCTGAATACTAGTTTTTCAGAGTGTTCAACCACATCTCATTGTCCTAATCAGTAAATGGAGCTGGCTCATAACCAACATATGGAACTGAAGTTGGGGGATACAAAGTGGTCCTACATGGGCTAAATGGTGACCCCTGTCTCCATTCAGAGATAATGTTTGGTATTGATTGTGAAAGTCCTCTGTTCTGTAGCCATCTTTTCTTTGTTAATATCAATGACCATGAAGAGAATTAAACACCAGAAACAGACCACATCATCTGTGAACTCGATCCAAACCTCTCACGGCATCCCTGGTAGGAGTTCCAAGTTTATGGACCAGGATGCAGAGGATGGCCATAGAAAGATCAAGCAGGACATGTTGGTCTTGCTCAAGAGACCTTTTTCAACAGACAGGTTGCCGTTTCTGCCCATTTAAAACCCTTTGTTACCTTGTGACCAAAGATATCGCTTTCACAGAAGTCTGCTTTATGACAGCTGAGCAAACTCCATCCACTGATGAAAACCAAAAGATGTGGTTGAAAGCCTGGAAGTAGACTTGAATTAAGATTTTTGTCAAGACCCAGATTAATAAAAAACTGTTCAAGAACATAATGAAGAGAGAATGTATGCATCCGTGTTGGAAAAAATACTGGAGGATTAGCGATACAGCAAGAGGTTTAACTGCAGTGCTTCATTCAAAGCTGCAAGGTGTCAGGGCCTAAAAAAAGTCTGCTTTTGGTCCCTGACAAGTTCAGAATCTGCTCTGAACTGATTCTGGATGTTCTGTGTTGTCATTGGCACTTCAGTGGTGGTGTTGTAGGAGGTTGAATCTCTGACTTCTCACTCAGACAACGGTGTTTCTAACCATGAGGTACCCACTGTCCTCGACATGTGTCCGCAAGAGGACTATCTGATTTTTGTGAAACGCTGCTCAGCCCGTGAGCGTGATGGTGACCACAACATGCCACTAAAACACGGTGCTCAGACCACAGCAGTGCACAACAACCCTGAGCCATTCTTTCTGTTTCTTTTACTTTCTCATCTTCGTAGTTTCAGCCAGACCTGGGCACAGTGATGTTGTAGAATTCATTGGGGTCACTTTGGACTGTGCAAAGAGTGCCTAAAATGTGTTGGAAAGCTACAGTTCAGCTCACTACAGCATACAGCATGTTTGTGCATTTAATAACTCAACTAGCATTGTTATAGGTGAAAGCAAGGTTAAGAATTCCTTACCATTATTGTTGAGCTCAGGTCTGGTTTTAGCTGTCTCACATGATTCTGTACCTCTGTTTTGTAAAGCTGAAGATGCTGCTCACCTGGACATGTGAAAGGGCTCTAGAGCCTGGTGAAGGTAAAAAGTGAAAGGTCGACCTGATCTTGGAAAGGGAAGCGGTTTTCATCAATTGGTTTGACTCAACAGTTACATTCTAAAATCTGAGGAAAGGCTAAAAGTATTCAGTGTTGTGAAAACATGCTAAATAAAGACGACTGCTTTTTTCCATCTTGTATTGCTCTTTATTCCTGATTTCAGACAACATGTTCTTTGGCGTCTTAACAGTGAATCTCACTCAAATGTTTATAGGTGATCCAAATCAATGTAGTTTTGACCAGGGACTGTCCATACAGAATTACCATACACACAACTTATCATGGTGTCATTAAATTCTCTCTAAGTAAATAAAAAAATGTACCTGATGGTAGCGCAAGATAAAATGTTATGTGATAACTTGAGTTATTAAAGTTCATCCTGAGGGGGACATGGATATCTGTCAAATTTCATAGCAGTTGCTTGGACAACCTATTGACGGATCTAGATAAAACATTAGATATAATAATAAAACTGGGACAAATTTAGCTAAATTAAAAGCTGATGAGGTGGTTGATGTACATATTCAACCCCAGATAATTGCAGGACAAAAGCAACATACAAAGGAAATAGAGAGGTAGTCTCATGGAATGCCATGATTTATCTTCCTCTAGATAATTCATTTTCATTTCACTGTTATTTTAGATATAAAAAAAAAGATCTTTATTGAATAGACTCAAATGCAAGTCTTACTTGAAGTCCTTACTGCTTATCACCCAACCTGTTCAATAAGACTGACACACAAATACATACAACTTTTATTATGAAATCCTTTAACAACTGTGCATTTTTACATATCAACAACAGGAGCATGTCATAACTGCAAGAAGCTTCTTGTCTGTTTCCCCTGACTTTAAATCAGTTTAACAGTTAAGTGTTCTTGCAAAACAGCACCAGGGGCTTTTATTTATGGTGATAGTGTTACTTATAAAATCATACTACAAATATGATAATTTAAAAAGCATAATACATTTTTTAAAATCATGTACATATACTTGTCAAATGTAGGCAGGTGTGTTGTGGAAACTGCATCTTACAGAGGATCTAGGCAAAGGTTTAGTGGTACTTTTCACGACTGCTTTTGATGAACATAGAGATTCTGTTACTGATTCTCATTGCTAGATGTCATTTAGATGACTTCATTACAAGTGCATTTTTTTCTTTGCTGTTACTCAGTACAACAGTTTCTTCTAAAAAAAAATTTTTTGAAATCTAACAAAATTTGTCAAATGTCTCAATTGCATTGTACAAACAGCTGGACTAGAACTTTGCCTGCATATATTAGTACAAAATAAAGAAGTGATGGTGTAAGACAGAGAATTTCTAACAAGTAAAAAAGTGAGGATTCGACCAAGCTTTCTGCACCCAATTGTGCTATCAGACAGTTTTTCGATATTTGGTTATTCATAGAGAATTGAATTGCCCAGTCCTGTGCATGGTTGAGCTTACAAGAATGGTCAGCTTTCAAGGCAACCGTACCATTTTACCAGATATGGGAATTATCAATGGAGTCAGCCACTGTGCAGTTGCCGGTCATATGCCATTGAGGGGTTATGTGGGATGACCTCAGAAGAAATGCCCTGAAGTGAGTGAGTCCTTAAGCTTGGTAGTAGTAGGGCCATGCCAGAATCTACTCGTCTATTCTGAGGGTCCGGACCTGGTTTGACATATTAGTTAGCCGTTGCTTCAGTTTACGCTGGGAGGATTCATATTGATCTGTCATCTTGCGAAATTTGGTTGTCATGACCTCCAGATTGGCTTCAATCTGGTTGAGTTTATCCTCCAAGTCTTTGGCATCTGTAGCAGCGACCAGTGACTCATCTATTAGATTATCTTTCATAAGGATGGCTTTTCCCTTCTCCTCTAGCAAAGTTTTAGCATCTGGATACTCAATGAGTGCCTCCATCAGATCATCTTTGGACAGGGCAAACAGATCAGAGTAGCCCACGCTTCGGATGTTGGCCGTTCTTCGGTTTCCTGCTTTACTGCCCTTGATACCAAGAATGCTGATTTCGCCAAAGTATGCTCCATCACTGAGGACCACAAACTGGGTAACCCCATCATCTGCTACAACAGCAAGCTTTCCTTCTTTGATGATATACATTTCCCTGCCAATGTCCCCCTTCTTACAGATGTAGTCGCCAGGACTGAAAACTTGAGGCTGAAGCTTAAGTACCAACTCAACAAGCAAACCTGCTTCACAGTCTTGAAAGATGCGCACTTTACTCAGGGTCTCCAGATGCACGTTGATGGCTATCTCAGCCTTTAGCTTGTCTGGCAGGTTCTTTAGCACCAGCTTCTCATCACAGGTTTTCTCTTCTGTCCACAGGTAGTCAAACCACTTCACCACCCTTGCCTCCAGGTCTTTGGTGACCTTTCGAAATTGCATGTACTGCTTGATGGAGTCAATTTTAGCCTGAAACTCTACACGTGCAGCACTCATGTTGGAAATCATAGCACCAACATTTCCTACGATTGTAGCAAAGATCAGGACTCCAGTGAGAAAGTCGACTACCACAAAAAAATATTCAATGTCTCGAACAGGGGGTGGTGTTTCACCTATAGTAGTCAGGGTAAGAGTGGACCAGTAAAAGCAGTAGATGTACTGCCTGGCCAAGCGAGCAAACTCAGCATTCTTCAAGTCTGGATATACCCAGGTGTCTGAGCCAAAGCCGAGAACTTTGGAGATGGCAAAGTAGAGGCAAGCATTCCAGTGAATAATGATGATGATGTAAAGTACAAGATTACCGATTCGGAAAATGTTAGGGAAATTGGTTCGAGTTTCGGTCCGGTCAAAGAATTCGAAGAGTCGGGCTAACCTGAAGAGGCGGTTAAACCTCCACTCTGGATTGTCGATTCCAATTTTGAGGAACACAATATCAGTAGGAATAATTGATATGACGTCTAATCTAAACTGGCGTGTCTTCATGTACTTTTCTTTCAGGACCTTTGCATCCTTTACAAGCAATCCTTGCTCCAGAAAACCTGTTGAGACATTAGAATATAATTTACATAATCATAAACTCAAAGTGTCTAGTAATCAAACAAACAAACAAATTTGACATATTCAGCAGCACAGGTTGTCATCACTGACCTGTCCTGGCTCTCACAAAGGTGTCAAGGTAGTAGAGAACATCTGAGGTGTAGTCCAAAACCATCCACAGTGTTGTGTTTGTATACTGCAGTTCATTAAAACAGGCCCTACGGGGAAGCAAAGCAAAACAATGTCAAAAACATCTGAAGCTACAATAGGAAATGAAAGTTCAAAATGCCATGAATGCAAACCTGGCAACAAGCAACATCAGGTTGTAGAACACTGGGACAGATATCGTGCATAGCCAGTAATAGTACATATCCGTGGCAGGGTCCATGATCCACACCTCCTTTCTGAATGAAGAAACAAAAAAATGTTTTTGTTGTTTTTTGTGTAGTTAAAATATATGTTAACACTCAGTCAAGTAAGGTACTGACACAGGTTGTTGGTGCTGCTTCTGAAGAATTTCTACCTAATTGTAGTTCTGATACTGATGATTGTACTTCTATTTACTCACACACTAAGTACACAGATATTTGATATTATAAACTTAAGAATAATATATTAAGGACACCAATGTATTGAGTATTTAAATACTGACTAAAGTACTTTAAAAACGTTTCTATTTTTAGAAAGAGCTCTTGAGCGCTCTGCAGGTAAACAGCAGGATTTCAAAGTTTCCAACAATACCAAATCTGTCTGGCAGAATTATGAGGAAGTATGAATAAAATTATGAGTCTAGAATATCTTCGGAAAGGTTTTGGTACTTACGGTTCTTCCTTTTTAGCATCTTTTTTATCATCCTTTTTGTCATCTTTTTTGTCATCCTTCTTGTCGTCTTTCTTTTCGTCTTTCTTGTCATCCTTCTTGTCGTCCTTCTTGTCATCTTTCTTGTCGTCTTTCTTGTCATCCTTTTTGGGTTCCTCCTTCTTGTCATCTTTTTTGCTGTAAATATCCATAGACAGAAGAAGGTGAGATGACGTTCAGTCTCATGCAGTGGCGTCACAGAGCCTGAGGAGGGTGCTGTGATGCAGTACACTCATTTTTACTGTATGTTGGCTGTGTTAAAACAAGGTCATGAGACATTCCCGGACACTTCCCCATCACTTTTGGACTTGGAGCATGTCTCAACTGAGTGTTTTACTCAGTAAGGATGAACACTGGAAATTGGTCCACGTGTTGTGTTCACAGTTCAGCTTAGTTCATAAGAGGTAAGATATTAGAATAGAACAGAACTCATTTCTGGGAACTCTGAACGTCTGTGAATAATAGACTCCCCTTTTATAATATATATTTTATGATATGGTATGTTATATATTGCCGCAGTAATGTGTATGAAGGTTCATATCAATCACTTTTCTTATTTAATATTAAATATATGTGTTCAACATACTAACTCTTTGATGTGTTAAGAAATTAATGTTTCATAGTGTTGATGTGTCCCTGATCTCTTTACACAGTATAAAAGTCTACTGTAGCCGATGCAATAGTATCTCAATTGAAATGAAATCCAGTTGTGTGATTAAAGGTGTGTGAGAGGAACCATATTTCGTCTTACCCATCATTGTTGTTGCAGTTGTTCATGTTTTCTGCAACCAGGGGCCAGCGGCCACTGAAAAAGAAACATATAATTCCATACATTTATTACCAAGACATTGATATAGCAACTCAACACCTCTCTATACCAGATGGTAAAAAAATCTTTACATTCTAGACATCTTGAATAAATATAGCATGACAATGTGTGTATGTGTGATGTGTAACCCTGTCCACCTGTCACTATAATGTAAAGTCGCTGTTCCTTCCCACGTCACATTTAGTAACATTGAGTCAATTGTTTCATTTCATCTCGAGGTAATCTGAAGGCTTGTCTGAGTTATGTTTATTCACATACTATATCATATGTGACTGAGTCAGTACCAAAATGAAAGAGTGCCACTGTGAGCCAAACGGTCACAGGCTCAGCTCAGATACAGTACAATAATTAATATAAAAGAAATCAAATAAGTTCAATATAATTTTCTTAGTATGAAATAACGTATTATGCTCTGTATTGCTCCATCCTTCTCTCCCTCCCTCCCTCCCTCCTATATGTTACTTGCAGCTACAACCTTGAGTCACTCATAGAGAACATGGAATTGATTCTCTCGCTGTGTGTTAGATGTCCTTGACGTCTTCTTGGCTCTGGGCAGAAGTGCTGGGCACATGAATTAGTGTAGGTATATACAATATGTATGTACAATTGGCATCAATTTATATGTTTTTATACATAACATGTTTTTAACCCATAAGAACCCACTTAAATGACCTGGAAAGTTCCTTATATAGCTTTATTCTTGATTCTAACCTGTGAAGTCCCTTCAGGTTAAAGAAGTGACCCCCACTGCACATCCTGGTGGGTCATGTGACAGGTGATGTGATTTTGTGTTCCTTGGGGTCTATTTAGTCTGTGATATGTCCCCCATAATTTTCCCTGAAGGAGAGAGGATTCTGGGTTCTTACAGGTTAATCTAGTCCACTTTTGATAACAGCAGAGCGACATGACTCCATGCAGTATATACACATTTCACTCAGTGTCATGGTAGTGTTTTCAGGTGTTTGACTCACCTGGTCCTGTTCCTCGTGTCCTTTGTGCTTTGGCTGCTGGACTCTGCAGGGCCAACGCTGCTCCTTCCGAGGCTCATCATGTTTGACAGCCTTGTAGAAGAGATCGAAAGGACGTTATTTGTATTTGGACATAATGTGGAGATGGTGGGTCGACAAATTTGGTTTGGAAGGTGTGAACGGTAAGAATGTACGTTCTGAGTTTGTAGTGAGACTCACCTGGACAACAGTCCTGCTGTTGCTAAGGGAGTCTGATCCTGAGTCTCCATCTGCCTGGAGACATGGAGCGAGACAAGCGTGATGAGCAATGTTCACTTCGACAGTCATATAAATTCTAATATTCATGGTGAGGGAGGTAATGTGCAGCTGTTAGACCATCATGGTGGTATTTTAAACTCCACAGGTTATATTTACTCACATATTACTTTAACGTGTGCATATTGAATCTGCTGTATGTAGATTATGTCGTCTGAACACAAACACGAGCGTCACAGTAGGAGATGCTGACTTGTCATGACATGCAAATGCTTTAGAAATGAATGGTGCTCCGTTCCAGCAGGTATCGTCACCTCGTGAGTTAAGAGACACTTGAATGTTGAACCACTCTGTCCTTTCACTTAGTTAGTTGAGATGGTGACAGACTGTCAGAAGTGATGCATCTTGTTCATTTTCTCAGACGCCTCTATGTTAGTCATAACTTAATGGACATTCATTCATATGAAGATAGACAGATGGAGAAACTTATATCCAAAACACACAAGATGTGTCAGATCCACCACTGACAGAAAGACAGATGACACAGACATGCAGCGGCAGATTGTGATTCATTCGAGAGAGTTGAGCTCTTAACTAGTTTCAGCGGCTCTGTATCCTGAGCAAAGTGTTTACCTGGAAGTTTCTGCTGATTTTATGTACAGCAGAGTGTGATGACTACTCTGTTTAGTCCCATTAGCTCAGCGGGTCTCCTCTCCAGCACTGTTAACTCAAATCCTTCTCTCCCAGATTACACCGGCTAAAATTAGATTTTCAACCTGGTGTGACTTGTTAAGCTCAGAATGTCGTAGCGCTTTTTACAATCACACTTTAACACTAAGAATCATTATTATCGACTGTGTAAACTTAATTTACCTGAATGTGAGGATGATGGTAGTGAAGAAGATGAGCAGTTCAGATGATGAGGAGAATCCAGGGTGAGTTCTGAGTTAATCCCATGTTGCTCCTTGTTTCTTCTTCCTCTTCTTTTTAAAATAGTGAAAGTAAATATCTTCTGTCTAACACAAGTCACGGGAGCAAACAGCTCTTATCGTTTTCAACGGACAAAATCTTCCCCCTGTGTAGACAAGTTCCTTCTGTTTAAGCACTGTGCACCACCTCAGAGGATGAAGGGAGGAGGAGGAGGAGGAGGAGGAGGAGGAGAGAAAGGGGGGACAGAATCATTTCCTGCGCCTGAAGTAGCTGAGGATCAGACAGTGTGAGCGAACACCAGCAAACTAATAAAGCAGTATCTCAGTATCTGACACCAAACAGGATTTTATTCTAGATTCAGATATATTAAATCCATTATCACATTACATTCGAAATGAAAGACACACCAGAACCAATGACAGCACATATTAATCACATCATATGAGCACATGAAAACAGCACAGGTCTTACACAAGCACACAACTAATGAAGTGTGAGGGCAGAAGCAATACTAGTGCACAGCGTTTTACAGCAGCAGCAGTAGTGCTAATTAAAGATATAATAATTAGATGTGCATGACTAATGTTGTCAGCATCATGACTGTGTGATCAGCATAAGGTGTTTGTATTTAACTCACAAAATTCAATGTATTTCCCCACTTATGACTGAAGATAGTCTTATCAGAGC
>JAOXYL010000010.1:1410929-1435799 GCA_028564955.1 Terapon puta
GTTACGGATATTTTTTGCGAAGCTGAAAAGATCAGGGTACACAAATATCATTCCCATGTGGCTCTCTTGCAATATGATGTATTTATTGTAATTGAAGACAAGAGTAGTTTAGTTAGTTTAGTTAAGTTTAACGGGCCATCTACAGATAAATAACAGTAAAAATAAACTTGTTTATATCAATACATGTTTTATTTCTAGGATGAATCCTATATACCTTATTAGCTTGTGTGCTTGTCGTGTCATTGGTCTAATAACAACATCAGTGCTGTGTTACTGTATTTTAATGTCTCTCCGTGGTCCTCCTTATTTTCCTTAAGTGAGACTTACAGGTATCTTCTGATTTTCCTCAAGTTCGTCCAGGCTGTCATTCCCACAATAGAATACGACTACACGAGACACTTCACCATGTAGCTTCAGTAACTGGTCTCTGCTGATGCAACGTCTGCACATAGGAAAGGTCGACTGTGCTGCCTCTGTGCTGAGATTATATCTGATCTGGTTTGGTCTGATTACAACTGATTTGTGGAGTGTTTGTGTTGCTCTGAGACACTTTGCGTGGGTGCAGGACATGGGAAATGTTGGAGGTATGTGACAAAACTGTGTGTTAAAGGAACAGTCTGAAGTTTTGGGAAACAGGCTTGTTTTTAAATCAAAGTCAGATCAGAAGGATCAGTTGAGTGTGTGTGTGTCCACTACAGAGACTGATGTGTTTATGTAGCCTAGTTATGGCTAAATATACGTCTTTCCTCAATCTAGAGCTGACTTATTTTCATGTTGTCTCTTTATTTTACCTGTGATAATCAGAGATGTGAACACTTGGATTTATTTTACAACGGTTTTATATTTACAATGTGCATGTTTTTTTTTCTTTTTTTTTTCACTTTTGAAAAAACTGACTAGTAGCCCCCCCCTTCCTCCCAGTCTTTGTGCTGAGCTAGGCTAACTACATCCTGGACATATCTCTGTACTGGACACACAGAAATGAATCTGATCTCCACCTTCTCATCTGACTCTGGTAAAGACTGCAGCCCAGGCTTCATCCCAACGTTGGACTGTTCCGCTGATGTTTCTCCACAGGTTTAATGTTAAAGTGACCACAATGTGGTGAGCTCTCACAAAGTTCTAGCTAAGATGTTAATGCTGTCATCAAAACTCACCCCATTCCACACTGCTTCGTTCCTTCAAATGTAAGAGTCGATTTCAGGAAATAGATCAACCCTGGTTGTGCACAGTCAGTCAGCTGCTTGAGTTTGAGGGGTTCTTGGAAAACCGTCCTGGATTAGACAGCTCCAAGTGCACGCTGCACACAAAAGTAATCTTAATTGTATTCTCTGCCTCGGTATCAGTGACCAAACAATGAAAGCTTCATGAAGTGACTTTTATTTTTGGGCCACTCGGGGGCAGCAGAACAAGCTGTAAATGCAACAGAGATATTTTATCACCTTACAGAGTTGTCACGGCTAACATGTTAACACACCCAGCAACTGCAGAATAACAGATTTTTTTTTGCACTTGATGAATGTAAGTTCAGTATTCACTCTCTTACAGGTCTGTTTTTGGTCTCACCGACTCCTCATAAAGATATCTGGTTCTTTAGCAGCTCAGCACTCCACTACCCCCTGACTGTGTCTCTTTTTTTTCTGCTGGTCGAGTAGTCTCCAGTAGATTAATCAGAGCCCCTTCACTGAAAACAGCTGTGTTCTGCTGCTGGAAATAAGGTCGATGAGAGTGGTGAAACTGAACCAAAAGAGTTCAAGCTGTGGGCTGTACAACCAAAACAGAGAGCATGCCCTGTCCTGAGCCGTGGTCCTTCACTGCCTTTAGTCGCCTGTTTATGCACATCCATTTCTCATCCAAGTACAAATACAATACAACAAATAGTCTTTGAGAACATATTTCACATCTGTGGATTTAGACTTGGACAGTTATCTGTACGAAATGTGTGTTGTTCTTGCAAACATCACTTTCTCTAACATCTCTGTACCTGACAGCAGCACTGGTAGAAATCCTTTGACTATTAACAATATTGTCCCCATGCCTCACTGCAGTGGTTATAATCACTTCCATTCTGATGCACTTTGCAGGAGTCATGGCTAAACCTCATCGTTGTAAATCAGCTCTTTATGCCAGTTTGTCTTAATACTTCATTCTCTGAATGTGCTGATGGTCGGGCCCTTTCACTCACCCATGGTTCTTGTGGTTCGCTTATATGGTTTTGAACAATTTTCTTCTCTGCAGCTTGTGTCAGAACCTTGAGACTTTTTTTCTTTTCCAGTTTGTCTTGCTTCTACAAGCGTGGTGTGTCACTACTTGTACTAAGAGTCACGTGAAGGTTGGCTTTGACCTCTTGTCATGCAGCATTTCTGCTAAAACAAACGGAGAACTATTTTATTGTCACAAAGCCTCTCGATGTACTTCAATAAAGTCTTCAATGAATTTCTGCTCTATTTTGTTTATAAGATTGTGAACTACAAACTGTATTTGGCTCATTGCAGTAACATGTTTCTGACAGTACTTACACAACTAAATAAAGTATCTGCTTCAGTAATCCTCTCTCCGCTCTCCCTCTTGTCTGTTGGTTTGCTAAAATATGTGCTCTTTTTTGTTTGAAATATACAACGTACATACTGACATTATGGAAAACCAGACATACTACTAAATACATTTTTTTTACCTAAATATTAAACAAATAAAATAACATAATTAACTTTTGTGAGAGAACTTGTTCACCTCTGACAGTTTTCTTCTCCTCTGCTGCTGTTGCACATTTCGACCAGCTGGTGGCGACAGTGTGCGTGAGCGCCGCCCGGTGAACAGCAGCTATTAACGTAACCAGCGCCGGAGAAGAAGAAAGCTGCTGTCAGTGGACGGTGTGTGTGTGTGAGAGACAGAGTTGAGGTCATGCGGAGTGAGACCAACATGTCTCTGCTCTATCCCACCGTCCTCCTCTGTGTCTACGGCTTCTTCTCCAACCTCCGGCCGTCGGAGCCGTTCCTCACCGCCTTCCTGCTGGGGCCGGACAAGAACCTGACAGAGACGCAGGTGAGTTAGCCGGCGGGGCTAAAGGCTAACTGACCGCTCGCGACACATTGCGTCACATCGTGAGTTTTGACGTAACGCGCACCTGAAACGGTTATTATTTTGTAGTTTTTACACAAATGCCCACTTTTTAAAGAGGACAGTGATTAAAAAAGTGCGTGCGCCTTGTTAAACGTTCAGCATGTTGTCACAGTGTAATGTTCGGGTCATGAGGAGAAAGCAGTTTTTATTAAAATCAAAGTAAACGAGTCTAACTGAGATTTTCCCCTCACGGTGTCTCTGCTGTCTGAACTAAATGTCAGTGTGCACCTTCATGAACTCAGCTGGGTGAATGTGGGATGAAGCACCTGTTTCTGGGACTCCCACTTACAGGATATACATTGATTAAAAGAAAAAATAGTCCCCTCGTTAACCGTTGGTGGTGCGCTGAGTACATGATCTGGAACAATGTCTGTTTATGCTTTGAGCAACGAAAACTACATTAAAATTAAAGTAAACTAACAAAACCTGGATACTTTGGACTGATTAGATCTGTGTGTGATAGATGCCTGTACACACACTATAAATAAGTGAAATAGCTTTGTGTCATTTGGATGGCCTGGATCACATGGATGTTCTTCATCATGTCTGCACCTGCGATCTTCAGGCGTTTCTCAGCCTTGAAAACAATCTGAGGCAGCTGCATTTTTTTTTTCCTGTTACACCACCAGTAGATCTGCTTGTGTCAGGCTGAGGGTGCTTTCACACTTTCCTCATACTTACTTGTTTCCTCATCCTCCTGCCCTGTGTCTCCATTTCCTCGTCCGTCAACCTTTTCTCACAATGCAGATTTGAATGTACTTTAGCAAGAAAGGCACGCCTGTGCTCGCCGGTTCACGTGCCGCGGATTGTGCTGAGGCCCGCGAGCGTGCTTAATGTAATGTGAAAGGTTTGATCTACAGGATTCACATAAAGCTCCATTACAGCAGCTGCCTCTGTAGAAGAAGTGTTGATGCTCTGAGGATCGCTTCAGACCGCCCCACTTATGGCTCAGTCTGTGCTTTGTCCCAGAAACGGGCTCAGACATACTTTCCTCAGACAAAATAATCCCTCTTGTTCAGATCCTTTGGAATTTCGGGTTAATCCTAAAATGATTACCTCCATCAAGTTATAAACTGACCTTGAAAAATCTGATGAAACCAAAAAGTCCTGAATGACCTTGTCTGCCAGAGTAAGACGAAGCAAATTGCTGCCGAGCATCCACCCTTTGTAAAGCATCAGAAATCTGTGAGAAACTAGCTGAGAAGCAGTTTAGTACCTTACTGAAAAATGCAGAAAGTGGGTGAAGTTGAAGACAGGGGTTCACTTCTCTATTATTCCGTGGCCTAAGAAAGGCTTTTAATGTTGTTCTGTGTGACTTACTCAGGAATTTATAAAATCTCAGCATTGACTCATGCAGTTAAGATGCGTGAGGAGAAATGTTTTTGGACCAGTGTGGTTCTGCATACACTTCCAGCACAGCTGGAAACGTCTTACTTCCTAATCTATTGGCATGCAAATGATCTGGTTCTTTCCTGCTCAGTGAACATGAAGAATGGAAGGAGAGGCTAACACAAGACAGTGTTTTAGGACCAGTGGACTGCCTAAATCATAAATGACGGTTAATATATATGAGCAGGTCTTTTTCTTTATCAGGTTTCGAGTCAGCCAGAACTGCGAGTCTCACACTTGAACAACTCAAAGATCACATTAGGACTGCCTCAAACAGCCTGTTCTGACAGCACTGTCACTGTATTTAAGTTATTGATAGAATCACATTAATGTTGACATAAATTTGCTTTTCGGCCTCGGAAACATGGGATTTACATCTCCTGAAATCTCCTTTTGCCAAAACTGCTGCTTTCGAGGTCGGTATTAAGTATTGTGGTTCAGCTGAAACAAATCTGCAGGGGAACAAACTAATCTTCAGCTTAAAGTGGAAACTGAAATCTGGAAACTGTAGCCTCACTGTTTGTTTGGAACATTTGTTCCCGGGGCTCCCTGGAAAGCAGCATTGACAGAAATCAAGTCATTTGGATGAAATTGAAGCCTGATTCTTGTAAACATTCATGTTTTACTCACAGGTCGTCAATGAAATCTATCCAATATGGACGTACTCATACCTGGTGTTGCTGTTCCCCATCTTCCTGGCCACTGACTACCTCTGTTATAAGCCTGTGCTGGTCCTGCAGGCCACCAGCTTAGTGGTGACCTATGTTATACTGCTGAAGGCCCAGGGCATGCTCGCCATGCAGTTCCTGGAGTTTTTCTTTGGGCTGGCCACGGCCTCGGACGTGGCCTACTACTCGTACATCTACAGCGTGGTGGAGCCGGCGCACTACCAGAAAGTGACGGGTTACTGTCGCAGCATCACTCTGTTCGGGTCGGCCGCGGGCTCTCTGATCGGTCAGGTCCTGCTCTCCGCCGCCAAAGTTCAGCTGCTCCACCTCGTCATCATCACCCTGTCGTCGGCTGCCGTGGCCTTTATCGCTCCCTGGTTTCTGCCCATGTCCAAGAGGAGCTTGTTCTTCCACAAGGGTCCAGGAGCAGTGGAGGAGAGGCCGCACAGTACCACGGCCCTGATAGGGAAGGCGGAGGATTCAGAGAGCAAAGTGCCTCTGAACTCCCAGGACGTGTCTACGGTAAGAATTGAAATACTTTACTGTCCAATTTAAACACTTTTATGTGTTTGAAGAGACATGCTCACTCACTCTGTGCAGGTATCGGGGTCGGGTGAGGCCGGGAGTCGCAGCGGAGGTCTTTTGGATGTGTTGCGGATGCTGTTTGATGACTTCCTGCAGTGCTACAGGTGTCCCACCCTGTTGGCCTGGTCGCTGTGGTGGGCTCTGGCCACCTGTGGCTACTTCCAGGTCATCAACTACGCTCAGGCGCTGTGGGAGAGCGTTCGTCCATCGCAGGACTATGAAATATACAATGGCTACGTAGAGACATTGGCCACGCTGCTAGGTGAGGGCTCTTCAAGTTTTCGCCACTTCATCAGAAATTGAGCAAGTGTGGCGACTGCAAAATGCCTTAAGATGAAGTTCCTCTCTCTCTGAACTCGAGGCCTCAGAGTTTCCAACATGGATGTTTCTGAAGTGATGAATTATTATAACAGTGTGCCTGTGTGCTGTGGTCCACAGGGGCTTTGGCAGCTCTGCTGGTGGGCTACCTGCCTGTGTGCTGGGCCGTGTGGGGGGAGCTGTCTCTGTGCGTCCTCTCCCTGCTCATGGCCGTGTGTGTGTTCGTCATGGACTTGCTGGACAACATCTGGCTGTGTTACAGCTCGTACGTCCTCTTCAGAGCTACATACATGCTGCTCATCACCGTGGCCACGTGAGTAAAAAGTGTCCGATTCTTCATAGTACGGCTAGAGCAGCATCATGGGGTGGATAAAACAAGCTTTTGTAACAGGTTTTTTTAACTTCACTATGAGAGGTTGAACTGTCAAAGGAAGCTTGTGTAACTGAAATTCAGATTGCATCAACCACTTAGAGGTTGTCTAAACTGGTCTGACTGTTAGAATACACCAGCCCCACTGCTTGAAATGAGATGTCCACATTCATCTCCAGGTATTGTGATACGGTCAGCGTGGGAACACTGCTGAATCCACCCCAACATAAACCGAACACGAGCTTAAACAAATAGCGGATGGCAGGGGATTGCTGTGTTGGCCCTCTGTGTTTTTCTTTATTTCTTGATCTCAGTCCTCCGTCCTGTTTATCCTTTAGTCGGGGCAGTAGGTTGTGGGTGGGTTCGGATGTCTGCTGGCTGTGTGTTAGTTCATCATTCTTAGTGCTGTCTGTTGCAAAGTGCTTTATAAGTCGACGACAGATCTAAAGTCTTGTCACGTATTTCACAATGTTTTGCTGCCGTCTGACCCTGATCCATCAGATATCAAATCGCAGCCAGTCTCAACATGCAGCGCTACGCCCTGGTGTTCGGGGTGAACACCTTCATCGCCCTGCTGCTGCAGTCTCTGCTCACAGTGGTGGTGGTGGACTCAGTTGGCCTCAGCCTGGATATCTTCACTCAGGTGAGGAGGCAGCACAAACCCCGCCCACCCTGTGTGAGCTGTAACAACACACATGGAGGCACCTGTCCATCCACTACACCCACAGTGTAGATTTGATTGATTCATGTCTTATTTTCTTCCCCCAGTTCATCGTCTATGGCAGCTACTTTGCTGTCATCTCCGTGGTCTTCCTCCTCGCCGGCCTTTGCAAATTGGCCTCCAGGAGGCGCTCCAAGCAGGAGGCCCTGGCCAACAGCCCAGCAGAAACAGAGTCAGACTCCCCTCCAATCAGCGACGCCAGCTCCTGCTGATGGCACACATGGCTAGATATTGATTATCTTCTAACATATTAAAGCAGCAAGGGGTTCAAAGTACAGTGACTCTGAAAGGTGAGCTTCAGTATCTCTTTCCTTTCTTTATTGTGTCAAAATAGTAAGCTGCACAATAGAAAGTAGAGTCTATTATGACTGTAGGCTGCTCACTGTGGCTTCTTCAGCACTGACCAACCATCCAAGCTGTGTTAATACACTGACTCTCCGCACTGACATATCACCTTTATCTCGTTGTTATGGCTGAGCAGAGCTGTAGAGCACAAACGCCGCTTACGCACTTTTCAAATGAATCCTGGGCAGACGGTGTGTGGTGGGTTTGTACAGCCGGTCAGCTGAGAACAACGTACTGCTGCTAAGATCTGTGACGACTGAGAGCACCTTATGGGAGCACTGAGCCTCAAGTACACAGAAAATAACCTGAACCATCTATCAAAGGCTGTAAAAGTTGGGAGAGAGTTTTGTGTTGGTTCACACGTGTCATATAAATTCTATCGTCCTCTCAGTTTGCTGAAGATTTCTTCTGATAAATAAGTCGCACAATAAGTCGCACAATGTTCAGCCTTATTGAAGTTGATGCCTTAGACTTGAGATAAAAATAAATATATGTCTATATATGTATGGAGTTATACCATATTAGCACTGCTTCTTCTTGGTTACATTTAACACCAGCCAGAAAAGTCTGTATTTTTATATTTATTAAGTAACTGCACAGACTGTGTACTGTATTATTATTGATAAGTATAATAGCTGATAAGTGTCAGTGTCAGGCTTATCAATATCTATATTTACTGAACACAATTCTGTTAAAGCTTGAAATGTTACATTTTCCACGTTAGGCTGCTGATGTCTATACAAGACGTTCATTACTGCTAAATGAACCTTTGCTGGATTTGAAAGAAGTGCCTCTAAAGGTCAAAATGACTTGGAGCTGGTTCCCTTTTCAAAGAATATTAAATTCCTAAATGTTTTTAGGGATTTAAAGGCTGAATAATTGTTAGCAGAAGTTACTTAAATTAGAGAAAATGGGGCGTTTGCTACATTTCAGTAGCAGATTAATCCACATTTGAAGCTCTAGTGAGTACGTCTTGTAGCAAGATGATGAGTGTGTGATGCAGTCAGAAACTACTGTGTGTTCATGGTGAGCGGTGTGTGTGTGTGTTTTTTTTAATGGTGTTTTTGGAGAACGGAAGAGCAAATGAAGATTTATCAGGCTTTGGACAGACATAATACCTGTTAGTGGGATACTTTCATTATTGCTATATAAGATATTCAAAGTATAGAATATCACCAGACTTTTTAATGTGTATAAGCGATGACCAAATCATAGTCTGTCACCAACCAAAGTAATTGAGAAGAAATAATAAAGATATATGATAAAATATCTGCAGTGGAAAATAGACTTCTACAAAATGGCACATAATGGTTTCTGCTTTGTAGAGTACAATAGTGAGTGTGGATTTAAATGACACCTATTTCTTTTCCACTGGCCACACAAATGACATGACTTGTTTGGAGCGATCCAGGCAGTAATGTTTGCACGTTAAGAAAAATACTGTAAAAGTCAGCTCGGCACTGTGCCAGCCCCTCGTGTTTATCAGTGTCATAAAGTAAGTTAATGTGTCACTTCATCAATACAAACACTGATAACACTGTTGGATTAGAAACTCTAACTGGAGCACTTACTTTTTTATTTACTTTTCAAGCAATACTTGATTTGTTCTGCAGTACAATCACAACATGTGAAGTGCATACACTGTATGTCTTTTTTATAAGAGAAACGTTTGAGAAATGTCCTTGTCGGTGTCGATTATATGTGTACATTTGACCCAAAGGGGCCCACAGGAAATGGCTAAGGTCATGTATGGAGACAAATTGGTTTAGTGACAAATGTGTGTGTTAATGTTTATGAGCATTTGTGAATGAATTACATAATTAAATAATGACATAAAGTATTTTACATATTAACTGATCTATGTATGCTGATTTAACTATCTGTAAATAAAGACAAAAACAGTCACAAAGATTTTTAGATGCACAACAAGCTTTTCAAAACCAAATATTATTTGGTAAATGAACTCAAAGCTGTAAATGCATGTTTATAAATCTATTCATTAGAATAACTAGTTGGAATGGTCATTTATGACTCAAGTGACTATTCATTTGTAAAAATGTTTTACTTTTATCCAAGTTGGATGATTCACATTTGTCACTACAGTAAGAACTCATTTCTCTCCATACGGGTGACGAGCAAATGGATTTGAAACATTTAGCCTTTATTGTGAGAACAGTGCCTCCTCTTTACCCCACAAAGGTTTCAGCGTAGTGTACTCATTTGTTTTGACTGTGGTGGAGGTGGTCACCAGGTTAGCAGAGGGTGGATGCTTCAGGAAAGCAGTCTGATAGTCATATAGTGAACTGTCTGAGGGTTCGGCCTTGTGTGTGTTTATTTGGGATTTCCATTCAATTCTTTGCACTATGTGTAGACTCAGACATATGTGAAATCCCACTTGGATAGTTTAATTGCCAAAACTGTGAAAGTGTGTTGTAATGGTACAGTATAAACACAGAGACTGAGTAAATGTTTGTGTTAGTGGCTGTGCCACAAACTGTTCCAAATTGTCTTGTTAATGCAACAGTTCTCACAAAGAAATCATTTTTTTTTGCCTAATAACAATGTATTTTCACTTTTCCTTTTGGTGTTTTCTAACTATACTGTATTTCTTAAAGTAAAGCAAAATAACACTCTCCATACAGTGTTTGTGTGTCTTTCCAATCCTTTTTTCAGGAAAGAGGCTCTATAGCCACTCTTTGAGGCTGTACAGTGCTGATGTGTCAAGACAAAGTCGATGAGTTATAATTAGTTTTGCACATACTTGATCACTAAACTATATGGCTTAATTCTCTTGGCAACAGAGATATTTCTGTCTTAATCTGAGCATTTTTCCTGTCCATGAATACAACTCCTGTATAAAAAACTGCATTAGGGTCACATATTAAAACAGATACATTTATAAGAAGTAGCTGCCTCCATATGACATGATTTGACATAGATTCACAGAATTAGAATACAATATAAATATTAAATAATGAATTAAACTGTAAACTGTTATACTCTAACACTGAGCGATGTATACAGCATTTCAAAACAATCAGTTATTTGTTAAATCAGTTGGATCAGCTGGATCAAAGCTCAGAGCAGCTTGTTTTTCCATCACTGGGCATTGGGCTGAATTTCAAGGCTGAGATTTACTTGGTGGATCGTTCCAAAAAGCAGGTTTGTGTGATGTGAACATGTTCTTGCTTTTACTTAGGTCACAACAAGCTCACCGACTCAGTCACACAGAAGGAAAACAGAACTAGTAGAATGTGCTTGCTTTATGCAGTGTTAGAAAACTCCCACTGACAAACTTAACTTTAACTTCTTTATTTGTTGTGACGCTCAACAGTTACAGTGAAGCGGTTATTGGCAATTCAATTCTTGCCACATTAAATTCGATGCCACTTACATATCTCAGTGCCTAATTTAGTGACCTAGCTGTAGCTGAGAATTACTCAAGTTGGGCTGAAGTCACAAACTTATATATATATATATATATATATATATATATACATATATACATATATACATATATACATATATACATATACATATACATGATTTATTGGCTTTAAAGTTGACTTGTCTCTGTTCATTTTACACTTGGCACAGACTGCTCAATAAAGAACTGGTGATTTACGAGGGGTCAGCCACAAATTGTTTCACCAACAAGGCTGCCATTAAGTGTTTGCCCTTGACAACCACTTAACAACGGCTCTGAGACGATGCAGGTTGAAGAGCGTCCTGGCTCGGGGCCCTGTGCAGTTCTTCAGGTTAAAATAAGCTGCTGCTCTTTTCATTTTCTTTATCCTGCTCCCAAAACTCCCTGAATTCACTCCTGTTCTCCACCACAACTGTGTCTCCTCAAAGACAGTGTGAAAATAAATCATTCTTTCGATGTCCTTAATTATACCAAACACTGGATAAATATTATACATGCTTTATATTTATTCTGTGGATATTTATTTGGTCTACGTAGACTTGGGGGTAATCACACTGACTTTATGATAAGTAATAAGACAGGGAGGAAAGGGAGAGGAAAACAAGGATTTAAAACTGCACTTTAATAGATTCATAATCTCTAAAATGTTTAAAATCAATAATGACTACAGGAGGAAAGTAGACTCATGTTTGACCTTTATGTTTTTTTTCCTCATTCTACTCATTTACTGATAAAGTGAATTCATAACTGCATTATATCCATATTCACTACACATCTAACTGGGTGAGGCTGTACATGTAAATACTGTTTCTTTCTTTTTCTCTTATTATTACTATTTATTGTAGATTTTGTTTTTTGTGTTTATTTTGTCTCTATAATTTGATGTTGGTGCTGCTGTAACTTTCCCCACCGTGGGATCAATAAATTATTTTATCTTATCTTTATTTATAGAGAGAAAATTGTAGAAGCTGCTTTTCCTCAATTTTCACAAATTTAAAATGTGTTTTAATGACAGTATAACGTCTGCTATAATAACCTGGTTCAAAACGAGCAGCAGAGAATCAGATGACAGTTAAGATTTCAATACAACTTATTTTATTTTTGGCAATGGCATTGCAGTGCAGGATTTCAAATGTACTCCTTAATTTCCAGATTAGTTTAGTGTTTTTTAATTTGAATAAATCAATTAATACACAATTGTATTGTTTTGATCCTTTTACAAATAACACCAGACCAATACGCATCTGTTCGTTCACAGCTTAGTTTCACTTTTGCTGCTGTCTGTGCTGTTTCTGTGCCTGATTCTGAGTTACACGTCCTGTTTATAGACATTAATGAAGCTGGTTTCAAAGTAAAATGAACATTTCCCACATTTACTTCATTATCACTTTATTTCCACATTAGAAAGAAATACTAAATTCAGATGTTCCCTTTTAATGGCAAAGATCTGCCAACATCACTTCAACATGAGCTAAGGTTTAACGTGATATACTTAGATAGATTGTACTTAAACTGATGTAGTGGACCGTCCCTCATGGCAGAACAAAACATTCAAATACTAAACCGAGCTTGTAACGTCACAGGGTCAAAGAGCGTCTGACATGCTGGAAAAGACAGAGGGGAAAAGACTTGACAGGACAGCATGGCTGAAATGCATCCTGTGTTAACATGATGAGTTCATTTAGTCCTTTTGCACCGTTAGGAAACAAAAGCACGTAGAGTTCTGCAGAAACAATAAGGGGAAATCTGTATTCTACACAATCTGACATTTTCACACTAACTGTGGATTAAAAACAGTGTCTATAATCCTTAACATAGTGACTAAAATTCTGTAACAACCTTTTATTTGTATTCAGTAGTGAAGAATGCTGTTATAGGCCCAGCGTGTGTGTGTGTGTGTGTGTCAGGTGAGGCTCCAGATGACCGTGAACATGGCCATGATGCCATTAAGGACGGCAATACCATAGCCCATGTGGAGACCATGGCCAGATACATCTCTAGAAGAAAAACACACACACACACACACACACACACACACACACACTCTTTTTAATATGCTGCTGGTGAGGTTGTGGATCACACTAGTCTGACTGTATAGAAGTGGAGTTACCTGAAGTGGGCCAGGGTCAGCGGGGTTGGGAACACCATGCCAGGCTGACGTGAGTCAAAGAAGGTGAGAGTCCATGAGAAGACACAGCAGATACACCCTGCTAATACTGACAGCACCAGGATAGTCCAGAAACCTGCATGTACGAGTACACACACACATACACACACATATTCAGTGGAAGCCTAGCTAAAGTAGGTCTTGATGGGCCTGTTCTCTAAAATAATGTGGAGCTCCCTTAATCTCCACACAGGCTTGGAGAGGGCTCATGTCATGCAAACGCTGTGCTGCTTGTATGTGTGTTTTTTTCTAAAACTCTGAAGAAAGTCAACCGGATTCTTCATTCCTTCAAGAAGTCCAGTCGACTTTCTTCAAACTCTTAGAAAAATACTTAGAAGTTATTTTCTAAGCAGATTTAATAATGACACTTTTTAATTGTGGCTATAAAATATTTATATTTCTCACTGTAACTTTTCTGATCATTGAAAAGTGATATTTACTACAGTTCTTGACATTCAATTTATATTTAAAGACAATTATTATCGTGAACATTCAATAAGTGACCATGAGTGCCATCAAACCTCATGAGGGCTGCAGTTATTTAAGGAAACTATAAATCGATCTTATCCCGGCAAAACAGTCTTTATTACCTGTGGGAGATAATCTGCTCCATACAGGCAAGTGGACACATTACAGGTCAAACTGTACATGAGGACGATACAGAGAATCTGATGGAGCAGTGAATGTGACAGAGCGAGCAGATATTTATACTCACCCAGCATCCTCTGCTCGGTGCCGTCCTCTCCTCTCACCCTCTCCGCCCGCAGCTCTGAAACAGTCACAGTACATCAGAGTCACTCCTGACGAATGGCAGCGTTATGTCTTTGGCACAAGCAAAATGTCACACCGATCGGCCTGTTCTTCCTTTCTGACTGAGGCAGTGTTACTGGGTCTGTGTTGTCTCATTATATTCCCAATCGTTACACGGTATTGGTATTATTATTATTCTTATTCTTCTTATTATTATTATTATTGTTATTATTATTATTGTTATTATTATTATTATTATTATTATCATTTTCATTGTTATTGTTCTTATTGTTATGTCATGTCTTCTTCTGCCATGGTGTTCGTAAGCTGCTGCCATAATAGGACCTGGAGTCAGGTTTATCTAGTCTCTTTCTAAAGTGACGTCATAATGAACGTTCCTCATGTAGTTTAGGCCTGATTGTGAACTGGATGCTCATCAGTGCAGCAGCTGTCACAGCTTGGTAAGACTGAGTGTCACTGACTCCACTTTTAGCTCAAGGACCACTTGACTTGTCTGACACACAGATTTATATCTTCATATATCTTCATCCTGCCCTGACTACAGACCCCCACAGTGACCAGGAAGTGACAACATGTGGGCTCACTGACACTCACAGACACGATCAGGGAAGAAGAGAGGAGAGGGACGCAGTTATGCACACACACACACACACACACACACGTACACACACAACCACGCCTATGTGGCACACGTGTACACACACACACACACACACACCTTTGAGTATGGGGTAGATGAGGGCACAGAAGCAGCCAGCAGCAGACATCGCTCCGGCGGCGCCCAGGACCGACAGAACGACGGACCACGGCCGGGGGTCGACCCGCCCGGTGGGGGGCCGCCCCGCACCCCCACCGGGTCCGTCTCCGTCCCCTGACACGGCGGTCCCCCCAGGACTCACAGGAAGAACTTCTGGACGATCCGAGTCCTCCGACGAGCGACCCAAAGTGTCTCTGACAGCTGTCCTCGGCATGCTGAGGGACTGTCAGTGTGTGTGTGTGTGTGTGTGTGTGTGTCCTCTTTAGAAGTCACACTGCACGTGTAAAAAGCGTTAAAAAGAAAAAAAAAGTGGTCGTTCCTTACATCACGAAGTTTTCTTCCTTTGCCTTGATCCACTCCCACTTCCGCACACACGTTTGTCCCTCGGGGCTTCCGTCAGTGTAGTTTTTACCTTGTGTAAAACCTTGTGTAGTATTTTTTACCTTTTGTAGTGAAGCCTGACAAACGTTTACTGATACCAGTTTAACCAGAGCGAGCTGTATACTTTTACAGTACTTGGGTGTGTGGAATTAGTCTTGGATTTAGTTTTTCGAATAAAAATGCTAAAAAGACAGAGCAGGTTTAGGTTAAACTGTAATCCTAATTCTGCCTCTGAATTATTAATGATACAGTTTATGGAGGTCATCTGAGCGATACATTGGCTCATTACACTGGTGAATTTGTCAGTAATAAGACAGCATGACAAGATATATCAAGTATTTTTTGAGTAACTTGAGTTAGAAAAGTCTAAACAGTGTCATCATTATCTTGTCCACCAGAGAGCTCCAACAAATGGATGGTTATACTGCAAGTCATATTTCACTAACAAAACACTTATTAAACGTGTTTATGTTGTATGTGTGTAAAAATAACAACTAGCTGATGTATTATGTGATTTTTTTAACATTATCCACTCCTCAATAAATAAAGTGATCTAAAGTGAATGAGGGGTTGCACATTTTTCAGTCTTCAAAGCATTCCCGCAGAGAATTTAGCTTCCATTGTATTTTTTAAAAATATATAGTCATAGACAATGCAAGCAAGCACCTTTCTAACTGAGAAACAGTGACATGCAACATACAGCATACCTCTGTTGTAGCTCCATGGTCTTAAGATATTGAAAATTCAATGAGAATCTGTGTTAATAATATGTTTTTATTTGGTGACATGTATGGAACATGTTAATGCACATTAACACCTTACTCCTAAAAGCAGACTTTTGTTACTTAGTTGTGCATTGATTAACAGTTTGCATATTAATCAGGAGAAAATGCACAGAGAAACAACACGTGAAGCAGAAGCCTGACACACATATCTAGTTGTCACCTCACACGGTGCGTTGTACTGTTGTAATGTCTCCGTGAGACCACGAGGGGGCGAAAACATCGTATGAGTGCTTTTATTTTGACATGTACAGTACGCCGTAAACAGAAATGCATACGTTTACTTTGAAAATTATACGCCGGAAGAGGTGTTGACGCATATTGTTGCTGTCAACGGCGCCGACCGCGACCACAGACGCAACAAGGAGGATCGGGCGACTGCAAAGCCTCTAGCACGGTAAATAAACGTCTGCGTGAACCGTAACTTTGCTGCTGTTTTTTTCTTTTTTTTCTTTTTTTAAATCAAAGCCAGCGGCGGCGGGAGCTCGGCGGGCTCGTGAGGCTGAGCTGGGCTCGCCGTCGTACTGTATCACGGGGCTAATTTGTTGTGGTACGTTGGGCTGTTGCACTGCGGTGATGCGCGTTAGCTAAGCGTCAACTCCAGCCTCTCTGTGTAGCTGTGAATTTGTACACGGCCGCCTGTAGAGAAGCCCGACCGGACGGAAGGAACACAGCGGTGTGGGTAATGTGTTTTTAGCTTTCAGACACTCGGCAGCTGAGGCGGCTAAGTTAGCCAGGCTAGCTTTTGTAGCGAAGATAACCGGAGTGTTTTTGTGGAGCGCGAGCTCAGATACCTGACTGCTCACTTGTTGCTTTTATCGGCGGACACATCAGCAGCTGGAGGAGATTCACCACACTCCACTGAGACATCTCTCAGCTCAGTGTGTCACTGCTTCATGCTGCTCTGCGTAGTTTTCATTAGTCAGAAATCAGAATAACAAGGTTGAAATGTCTGCATGGATTAAAGCCCTCACACATTTCCTGACGCATCTCACTGACTCATGATAGCTGCTCAATAAAAGAGAGCTGTTGACCTCAGATTACCTTTAGTGAGATGTAATAAACACACTGTGTCTCGGTGTGACATGGTGGCTGCTGGAGCTTTTATGGCTCCACACATCTGTCATCTGCTGTCGTTTGTCAGTAAAGTGGGCGTGAGGCCGTCAGAGCCACACTGAGGTGAGCAGAGAGCAGAGACCTTTCACAACAGGAAGGCGGTGACCTGAAGTTTAGAGAAGCTTGTTGGTGGATGGAGGCCAAGTGTTCACCGGCCAGCAGAGCAGGCTGTGGTTGGACTTTGCAGCTCCCAGATGTGCTTGTCAAAAGAACTCTTTTTTTTCTCTTTTTTTTAACTACCCTGGTCAAATGTAGGATTAAAAAATAAATCCTTTCCCATCCAATCACATAAAACCATCCCTCCTTGTGACTCCATAATGACCAGCTGGCAGTGTTAGGCTGGGTAGAAAATGCTGAAAATATATAATATATTTCTTTATTTTTAAATGACTCTTTTTCTTTAAGAGTAAAACTGACTAAACAGTGGTGTATCAGCCTAGAAACTGTTTCTCTGCTAATTGAAAGGCAAACATTTCACGACATGATTAAATACATGTGTGACTTAAAGTCTTTCGATTGCTCCATCTTAGGGCTGTAGAGAGGATCTTAGAAATACTCAAGTCATCATTTCAAGTGCCCTTTCGTAGCCCTCAAGTTATCGAGCCATGTAAAGAAGCGGATGTCCTTGTTCTTAATTCCACCTACGAAACTGTGATTGCTGAATCTCTTCTCCAGTCGGGGCAAATCTCCACTGATGAGCTCAGCGGCAGACTCGCCTGAATCATGGAATAAATCAGATATGTGGCCTGTGATTCAGAGCTATGGAGCCAGTCTAAAACCTCCAAGTGGGGAGACAAATTATCGTGGACTTAAACTCTTCTGTTCTTAAGGAGAACTAGCTGCAGTGCTGACCCTCCTATGGTGCTTTTGTTACATGAAATAATGATACCAACAGTGGCGCTGCAGATATGTGTGTGTTTGTGTGTTAATGATGGCTTATCTAATTAGTATATTATTATTATTACATGTGGAACAGAAGTTCTAGAGTTGGAGTTTTATCCAGAAAGTTTTAGCAGAGCACCAAGAGTTGTTAATCACCTGTAGCACGCTGGTTGTCTTAGTGACTTTAGCCAGGTCAGTCAAACTCAGTGGACAATGGTTCAGGAATTATCAACAGGTCAGAGTCCTACAAGGGTGCAATTGCTATTGATTTTGTTACCTTTTTTTTTCTTGTTGCTTGGAAGTGAGTGCCTTACATGTTACAGTGGGGATTATGGCCAGTGAGTTTCTGCTGAATGTTTCTGAATCTGAATCTGTTCTGTGAGTTTGTCTTTGACTCTCAGTGGCAGTTTACAGCTATGCATACTGCATGGCAAGAACTGTGGCAGGCTGCAAATAATTGGAACCTCCAGCAATATCTCAGGAGCTTGTTAAAGAGCAACTAGTAATTTATGTATGTAGCTTAACATACAGGGGGCTAGGAAATGCAGAGGACCATCCACTGTGTACAACTGGATCATCTAGCAGACAGTGGAGTGAAGTATCACGTCAAACTGTTTGAGACAGTCAGTGTGGGGGGTCGCTCAAAAACCTCCAGATAAGAGGGAAACTACTCTCCTTTTGACCCTCAGGTCAGAGGTAGGATGCCGACTCAGAATGAGTTTACCTCTGTCGGACCTGTTAGCAAAACACAGAGCCCAAACACAGATCTATGGAGAGATTTACCCACAGAGAATGGAAGCTAACAGTGAAACAGGACACGTGACTTGTGTGTGATGTTGCTCTTCATGGAGTGGCAGGAGACATATCCACAGATCCAGAGCAGTGTAGGCTGACCAGCATCAGAGAGCAGAGAAACAGAGTGGTGCTCTGTTACTGAAGTAGCTGCAGCACAGAGGCGTGTAGGAAGGAAATGATCAGTGATAATAGCAGTACATTTCTCACTCCTGTTTTTATCTCTGTGATAGCAGGAACAGAACGATTCTGAGGGGTTTTGTGAGTGGTATAGTTTTCCTGCCTCTTTTCCCTGGAAACTGCTTCCCAACCCCCTGGAGGACACTTTGACTAAGCTGCTTTGCTCTGCAGTGCTGTGACAGAGAGAAGGAAAGAAGGGGGGCAGGGTGCTGTTACAATGGAATCCCTCTATAAACTGTTCATATGCACACACAGTGGCTCCGTGTGTGTGTTTGTGTAGGGTTGTATTGCAACATGATCATCAAACAGTGACACCTACAGACAGGTGTCGGGGCCGGGCGGGGCTGGGTGGTTGTGGGTGCTGCACTGCTGTATCCAGAAGAAAGCAAACAGACTGACTGCCTGCTTCACAGGGCGGCCGATTAGCTCTGATAGCCTGACGCTGAAAAGCAGCAGCAGTGTGGCTGACGGGCTGGTTGAACATGCAGGAATGTAATCTTTGAATCTTGCTTTCTGACGAGAATAACAGATCATGTGCGTGAGTGTTGTTGTTTTCCTGAGCTTCCATCCGGCGCTAAAGACCATGTGATGCTGTTGAAAGCTCTAGAAACGGTTGGCTAAAGGACCTTCAATTTAGTGTTCAGATTAAATAAGGAAGCTGACTCTTAGTCTCTCACACACTTGGGGTATTATTTACTGGCATTTTATTTTGAGCAGTAGATCGAAACATCAATAAGGGTCGATTGTCCAATGATTGATTCATTTTTTTGTGGTCGTGGTATGTATAGCTGGGATACACAGCCCATACGTCATAAACTTCAATTCTTAACCTGGATGGAGAGATCTACACTTTACTGCCACTTGCAGTCAGGTAGGAATGCAACTCAGCATCCAGTGGTACTCCGTTTGTGTGTAGTGAGTGAAAAGCATTGTGCATTTTGCCTTTGCTTGTTTTTCTCTGTACTGTAACATGAACAGAATGATTGTCAGCGTTTTTGTCTGCAGTGCCTTTTTTTTCCCAGCGAACCACTTCCCACTCACATCGTCTTAGTCAGCAGCTGGTTTTCTCAGTTTTCACTGAGTTGGATTAGTTGTCATCACATGATTTAAGACTGTATCTCCATGAAATTAATTGCATAAAAAACAACTTTCTGATAAACCTTCTGAGTCTTCACACATCACTTTGGTGTTTCATTGTGTGTTGGGGACACATCTGTTAGAAAATGATGGAGAAAACCTCTCCGGTGAGAGTTGCAGGTGGCGAGTAGCAGGAAGAGACTTTATGTCACATTAAACCTTCTCCAGTTTTAACAGTTGATATAGACTTGTAATCTGGACTCATATTGGACTGATATTGATGTTAATAATCTGTTTGATACCAGGTGTTGGCTGAAAAGACGATGAAGAAGGCTCGACTGGATTTCCTTTAGGTGATAGCAGGTAGTCGTATATAGGGATTGATGTTCTCTTCTCATGACCTTTGAACCTTTCTCTGCCGTTTGCTTTGGCCTCGTTTCTGAAGATAAAACATCGTTGGTATACAAGCAATTTTTTTTTTCACCTCGGCAGAGATTCTTAAAAAAGGAGTGTGTGGCTGGTTCTTTTTGTGTTTCGCACATTAACTGTAGAACTGGATCATGACCTCACAGTCAGGTGGTGTGTCCTTTACTCTCGCTGTGACCTGTAGTAGCTGACCGGATGTATCAGCACAGCGGGGTTCAGAAACACACAATGGAGGAATAGAGGAACCCGTTACTGTCCACACCATCTAAAATCCCTCCTACTGACTCCTGCCTGAAAGCTTCATGGTTACCGAGAAACACTTATCTTTCACTATCTCCGTGTATTTGTGTGGTTGGTCAGCAGCAATGCGCGGACTGCGTCTGTTGGTTAGTAGCGATATTTATTTAAAGCAACATGCTGTCAGCCAGCATAACATCACATAGGAGAGAGAACAGTGTGAGAGAGAGGGAGAGAGAGAGAAAGCAGGGTAAAGAAGTGGGGGTTGGTAGATAAAAGAGGAAGCGTGAGTATAAAGAATGGGGAGAGAGAGTTAATACGGGAGAAGAGGAAGAGACATGCAGTCATTCATTTTAAACAGTTACATTATGACACTGTGCTCCAGGCTCCTGCTCTGAGCTCTACAGTGTGTTGTTGGAGCTGCTGCAGGGAGAACGCCATGTAAACTGTGCTCATATGATAACATTATATTATTGCACAGGAAATGTCTAATCAGAATTTTGATTTCACTCTTCAAGACCATCTCCTACTGATGTTGTCACCTTTCAGGTTTCGATTCAGATTTGAACTGGAATTTGAGTAGATCTGCAGAAGACAGTACGAATGAATGTGTGTCTCCATCCACTGTCATGTGGTTATTAGGAGTCAGTGTGTGGAGATACACAGCTGGTGGTTGGACTTTTCAGGTGCTATTAAACCGTTGCAGAAGAGGAGGTTGCAACAAGATCATGTCATTAAAATTCCAGAGAAATAGCTCTTATTTTGAAATGTGTTGCAGTTTTCTTTTTAGCTTGTTTTTAGTCCTTACTCCTCTTCTGTTTACTTATGCTTCATAAAATGTTGTTTTCTCCTTGCCTGGTCATTGGGTTGTTGTTTATCTGTGGTTATGTCCTCTGAGCTCTCTTGGGGTGGAGCAGAGCCTGTGCAGGAGCCACGACTGAAGCTCTGTCAGACACTCAGGGCCTAGTCATGGTTTCTGTGTATTTCTTTAATGTATTTATTTGAGGAGTGTTACAGTCAGCTAATCATGCTGCACAAATGGCAAAAAATCTTCGTGGTTGATGGTTATAACCCTCTGCCATAGTGTCACAACTGCCCAAGCCAGACTTTTAGTGTGCTTAGCTCTGTGTGACCCCCTCTTTTTGTCAGACCAGGGTTCAGTTTCAGTAAAGTTTTCACACCTGAAATTCTGTTTGGGCAATATGGCTCAAAAAGGATATCTCTGTACTTAGTGAACTCTTTTTTTGTCAAATGAGTAAAAACAGTTAGATTTGTGCATTCTCAAATGCATCTCCGGTATCTTAGTTGATATGTCTGCACCGCACTTTGTGGAACTGTCAGTGTCAAATTTTCCAATCAGTTTCACTGCTTCCCCATTTAATACAACAGGCTTTGTTCGGGGGAGGAAGGCTGCGATGGACTTATGGCCTGGGCTCATGCAGTACAAAGTTTAATGTAGTCCTCATACTGTATACACACAATAGTGTTGATTCGCTCAGTGTAAAATAATCTCACAGTCTATGTGTGCATCTCTGTCCTAGATATCACACGGGCGATACTGCCATTGATATGACATTCAAGTGTGACATTTCAAAGTCTTCACACAGTATCTTTAATGACATCATGCTACATGATTACTGTCATCTAAAGCTGAAAAGATGGACAGTTGATAGGTGATCCGAGGATGTAGATGTGAGACATTTCAGAGTGCTGTGTGTTGGCTTTAAGATTACTGCATGCTTCATTAGAAGTGCTCGTTGGATGGTCGAATAGCTCCAGAAACCCCCTGGGGAACAGGAGCTGGATGGGGGAGGAGTGTGCTGTGTCTGACCAGCTTCTGAAACTGGCTATCAGACGCTGACACCCACTTCGACGCCCTGATCGGCCTGCTCTGTGGAATTTAAGCTTCGCTCTGGGCGTTCTTCTTTCATTTGTGACACACACACGACTGCTTCTGTCACTTTTCATGTGCACAGCTGGGTGGAACAATATGAATGTCTTCCTGGAAAGACAGTCTTACAATGTTGTCTGTCACATACGTTGTGCGTCTGTCCTTTGTATGATGGTCAGCTTCTCACCTTGTACACTTACATGTCTTTTGTTTTTGACTGGGTTTTTGACACTGATCTGTGTCTTAGGATAACCCGACCCCCCACTCTGTCCTTTGCACTGTTTTTTTCACCTTCGTCATCATTAGGCTAATTAGTCTAAAAAATATGCATTGACCTTCAGGTTGTTTGCTGGTGTCTCGTTCTTTCCTGCTCTCTCAGTCTGTCTTCAGCTTCATGTGACAAAACTGAACGAGCTCTGTGTTAATACGTATGACTCAGTAGCTTCCATTTTGGTGTGAAGTTGTTCACCTGGAGACCGAGGAGCTTCAGTACTCAGTTCTCTCACATTATTTTCTGCTCTTCTGCTTTTCTGCAATTCAGACACTGTTCTTTACTCATTTCAGTAGTGGCTAAACAGTGCTGCCTTGTCAATAAATGGTAAAAAACGAATAAATGAACAACAGCCATTCAGGACTCATGTGCATTATTACATGACTGAAGATGTGCAACACAATTATAATGGAGGCGTTCGGTACATGTCCAATTGAATCTTGTACTTGAGTTGATTGTACTGAATCACCATCGTCAGTGAGTGAATCTGTGGCTTTTAGCAGTGGAGCTTGGCACTGTTAACTGAAAGTACAGTTATCAGCTCAGATGTTATTCACGATATGTGACTACCCCATAGAAAGCTTATTAAATGGCAGCAAATGCCACTGAAATATCTTCTACTGGTGGTAAATAACAGGGTGCTTAGCTGTTGTATTCACCCCAAACAGTGATCATGGGGCTAGTTTTCGACTGAACTGGGCTTAACAGGTTGTAGCAGCTCCAGACTGATGGTACTGTTGAACTGAAGAGTCTGAATCAGCACAGACTGTCGGGCAGTGTGAACGCTGATGTGTTCACTCACTGCTGCAGGCACAGAAGTGCATTTGACCTGCGATACATCCATTTACTGGTGTATGTACTGATGTTCAGTTGAACATTGACAAGAAACCTTTGACCTGAACTTAAACTGAACCAAGGGATTGAGACCAACTCAGCTGCCAGATATCACAAAATATTACCTCAGTCTACATTATCATAATATTATGTTACAGCCCCCTTGATGGTAATATGACTTTTAATACACCTTGATACACTTCCTCCCTCTTTGCTCATTTCATTGATTTGCTTGCACTTATTAAGTTGCTGTTGTCCACTTCAGCATTTCCTCACCTCTTAGGTGATTAAAGTGAGTAAACTTAGGCAGTGTGATGTTGCTTACACATGAGGGTTGTCATCCAGCATTACCTTCATGTTTGACACACAGTCAGTTAACAAGGACCTGCTGGATTGATACCCACATTTCTGTTTAACACTAAAATGAATGACTTAATGCCAGAATATCCATGAATATTTGTCTTTAAAATATCTTAGAGGTGATTGTCATACCCTCTGCAGCATAATGACACAGAAAGGCAGCAGACTGTAAAAGTTGGAGGCTGGAATATTTTTTCTGTCATTGAATCTTCTCCTTTAATGATCTATGAAGAGTTTCAACACTAGTTGAAATGTTTTCAAACCCAGCTAACCTGAGCTGTCTCTGTCTCTTACAGGACTCCGGCTGCTACTCTGTGAAAGCTGCAGCTTTGTGTGTGTGGCAGTGTGTATCAGAGACATCATAGTGCAGTGTGTGTGAGTGGGTGTGAGTAGGCTCGTTCTTCAGTGAGTGTGATGTCTTCAGAGCTGCTGGTAGATTTGGGTGAAGACCCTGCGACGGCACAGTTAGGACAGCTGAAGCTGGCCACAATAGAAGACCAACAGTGGCCTGCTGATGAATCAACGCTTAGCAAGTCAGGTAAGAAATCAGTCTCACTTTCCAAACCTCCTCACTTCCAGGGTCTAAAACATATTGAATATGCAACAGAAGTTCAGAAGCACTCATAGATACAATGGCATATGAAGGATCAAGCATGTCCTGCTTACTTGATTCACATTGATATGGGCAAAAAAAAATACAAAGAGAGATGTACGCAGTCGCTCAATTCTTAATAAAAGTCAGTCATCAAATACTGTAACCACATCTCTGTCAGATGTTCCTGTTGGAAAAATCCAAACCTTTGTGAGGTGGTCAGCACTTGTTAAGTAGTGACCAGATATTAAATTTACATTAAAGAAGTCCACGTTTGCCTCAGAGGCTTTACAGTCTGTACAGTAACACCCTCTGTCCTTAGACCCTCGAACCAGGTCAGGAAAAACTTCCAAAAAGCCTTTATGTGAAAAAGAAGAAACCTGAGGAAGAGCCACAGATGAGGGATCCCTC
>JAOXYL010000010.1:1440815-1451299 GCA_028564955.1 Terapon puta
GTGTCTCCCTCCTCCCCCCTGAGCACAGTGTTCTTTAGTACACTGCTCCAGCTAGCAGTAAAAGCTAAAGATAGCATACCTCCCATTCAAAGCTCGTACAGCAAGTATTTCATTCCTGTATAACTCGACAAACAGCTGTCTAGACGAGGTTGACTGAGACTAACAGCACATCTTTGGAAAACATGATGATCATATTTACACCTGTCTGTCCTTTAATTATGTCTCTCAGAGTCTTCAGCTGTGGGTTAGTGCAGGGTTGGGTATGGGTTGAATGCTGTCAGTAGTTCAGCTGATATTCCAATTCTGTTTTTTATGCTTGTTTTATTCTGTGAAACATGAGTATAAACATAAATATACATGCTAAATATAGATATTTTTATTTAACAAAACTTATACAGTTAGAATAAAATTGGCTTTTGTCAGAAGCATTATTTTCCTTTTTTTATCCTTTGGACCTCAGTATGGAAAAACGAAAAAGCTAAATTAGTCTTCATACTGTGTTCTAGTTGACACATTTGATAAACTGTTACCTGGTGATATTTTCCATATTATATTATTTATTAGTTGCAAATTATATTGATCAACTAATTAATAGGTTAATTGATCAGTTGGAGCAGCTCTATCTGGGAGTGTAGAGCATTCCTGAAAATACCACAGCTGTAGAAAACTATAGGCAAAGCCATGGTTAAATAATCAGTTGAGTGATGACTAAATTCCATTTAGCTGCTTCATCTTCCAGGACTTGTTTTGTGTATGCTGGCTTATGTGTTACAATAATTGTCCTTTTTAAGAGTATTTAAGATTCCTGATACATTAGTCTTCATCTGAAGCTGATTTGATTTTTCTCTTTTTGCAGTTTTAAGTTTGGCAGGAAGATCAACTACGTGAGCTATCTAAGTGAGCTGGAGGATGTGGTGAAGTGTGAGCAGCTGCTCATTCCTGCCCGCGTCAAAGAGTAAGAGCTGAGGCTGAACTCCACAATTTATTACAGATATCCTCTTAATATGATATTATGATTATAATCTATGAATATTTGATTAAACTTCCTTCTACATTCCACTGTCTCACTGTTCCATGTTAATATCTGGTGGTGAAACGCTTGGTTACATTCATGATAATGTTGATATTTTCTTCTCTGCATTCTGTTACAACCCAGAAATCATTTAAACTCAAACACATTTTTATTAAGTTCTCTGTTAAACCTCGTCAGCAGCTTATGATCCAGTATTGTCTGTGCCAGGTACGATAACAAGTTGAGAGCATCGATGAAGCCGACGGCCCAGCCTCCCATGTCTCCACCTCGCAGTCCTCCCCTCCCCAACCAGGTGTTTGGGGTGCCACTCGAACTGTAAGTTACCAAAATCTCTTCTGTGTGTGTTAGATATGAAGGCTAGAAGTGGTGCTGCATCAAACCCAGTCAGTTTGCAGTAACTCTGTTGTATTTATTGCTTCTTCTCATCCACCTTGTGTGTGTGGCAGGCTCAGACAGAGGAGTGCAGATGGTGATCCTGTTCCTGTGGTGATGAGGGACACCATAAGTTTCCTTTCAGAGCAAGGTAAACTTGTCATGGTAGAAACACTTGCATAACGTACAGATGAATTTTAACTACAGTCCACTCATCAGATTGTTTTTTTCTTACTGTGTGTGTACATCAGGTTTGGAGATTGAAGGAATCTTCAGACGGTCGGCCAATGTGACACTGGTGAAAGAGGTCCAGCTCAGATACAACTCAGGTAGGATCAACAGGCCTGTTTAACCAGTCTGTTGAACTGTCTACGTTTCAGCAACAAAGTGCTCTGTTTGTTTACACAGGAAGTGAGAGTGTGTCCTGCTAGTGAGCAGCTTGTGCTTACATTGTGGATAATACTTATTATGTATGTAAAACAATATATACTGTTCAAAACATGATAATACAGAGTCACGGTGGAGACTCCTTTGGTTAGATAGAATATCACACTGTTCAGTACATCTTATTCAAAGTCATAGAGATTTTAGAAATTAAAGATGTGGTTCAATTCATGTTGATAAATTATGTTCAAAACTCACAAATTTAAAACTGATCTGGTTTAACTACTTTTTGTGAAGAAATGAAAAAGCTGTATCACACAGCATGCCAGTTGTGTTAGTTTAAATGTTGTCAGCACAGAATGTAGTGTAGATCCAATGAAGGTCTTTGGAGGAACAAACTCATACCTGTGATTGATTCAGTTTCATGACTTTGTCATAAAAGGTGTGTTCTGAATTTTGAGAACTACTTAGGATTTATGAGTCAATCATGGCTGCAGCTTCCTACTTGTTCAATATGAGCCAATAATTGCAAGTGTCTAGTTAAGAGACAAACTGGGTATTATGGCATTTTCAAGCAAAGTCGTCACATACTGCTTTTATTTATGATAATGTCAGAAACCCACAAGAGTCATTAAATATACACACCTACAGAAATTTGCATGTTCTTACATACTAAATTTACTGTCACCTAACCACCACACCCATCTGCTGGTGGTGTTTGATTAAAGGGCCAAGTGTCAATACCACAAACCTGCAGAAGACATGGCTCAAACTTGGAAATGGATCAAATACAAAAGTGGGAAGGCCCAAACCTGCTGAGCCTCCAATCTCCTCTTTCAACAGGGCATAATGTCCAGAGTTTCTTTTCTCACTGCGCACGTGTGTGTGTGTGTGTGTGTGTGTGTTTTGTAGGTGAGACAGTGAATTTCAGAGAGATGGAAGACGTCCACCTGGCTGCTGTGATTCTGAAGACTTTCCTCAGGGAGCTGCCTGAGCCTCTGCTGACCTACCAACTCTACAACGACATCGTCAACTTCACCTGTATGTTCAGTTTTTATTTTTTCTTATAGATTCCTAGAATTCTGCTATAGAGTTATTATGATAAATGCAGTATGCACTCACCACAGAGCTTTTGCTCCTACACACACACACACACACACACACACACACACACACACACATCTGATTACTGACATTTACTGTACGTCTGTAGCTCTAAGTGATGGTGCCTGTGTTTGGTGTGTTCCAGCTGTGTCCAGTGACAGCCAGGTGACAGTTCTGAAGACGCTGGTAGAGTCGCTGCCAGAGGAAAACTATGCGTCACTGCGATACCTCATTACATTCCTGGCACAGGTACAGCTGCCACTCAACTAACGATCCTCCAGAACCTTCACGTCAGTCTGTTGCCAACACCGTCCTGTCTGTTTGTGTTTGTGTGTTTAGGTGTCAGCCAACAGTGAAGTGAACAAGATGACCAACAGTAACCTGGCTGTGGTGTTTGGTCCTAACCTGCTCTGGGGGCGGGACAATGCCATGTCACTCAGCGCCATTGGGCCAATCAACAACTTCACCAGAACCCTGCTGGACCAGCAGCATCTGGTCTTCACTTAAAATCATCCTGCAGTCTCTGTTCCAGTCAGAAACACCACTGAGGCCCCACAGCAGTTTGTCTTAGCTCATCCCTGCTCCTGACCAATCAGGAGCTTCATTGGTGTACTTCTCTCCCAACAGCACTTAGATAAATCTGTTTCATCTGCTTTTCCATTATAACGCTATGCTCTTTAAAAAGATCCTGTGGACCAATAGCATTTCATTTTATACTCCAGCAGTCTTTATTTTCTGATTGGCCTATTAGCACTGTTGTTAGCGTCTGGCCTGTGATTCTCTTTCCAAGTGACTCCAAAGACGAAAGGATGTAGACGGAAATGGTACATAGAGTTGATTGCAGCCAAATAATCCTCAATAAACAACGTGTAGCACAAAATTCAACAGCTGCTAGTAAGTTAACCGACCAGAAATTCACACTGGAGGACTTTGGTTAGCGTGCAGACAAAAGGCAGATTTAACACCTGAAGCTGTAGGCAGTGGCTAAGTCTATCCAGTAAATATTGTATGTTAGCTGCTTTTGTCCTTTAAGTCAACATGAGTCAAAAAGGCTGCCAAACACGTGCTAATAATCTAGGCGTAATCACAAATAACAAAAAAACAAACATGCCCTGGACATGAAAGATCCACTCTAAGATTTAGTAACAACATTGCATTGTGCCACCAGATTAGGGTTAGGGTTGATTTTAGCACAGCTCTCAAGCTTGTTCCAAGTTAACTTACAGAAAAAATAAGTTGTTTTTCACTGATTTGTATTGACTCAGAAGAGAACAATGGTCATAAACACTAAAAACTTAAAGCAGCAGGAGGTAGATATCCTGACCTGTATTTCCACTGGTAAAGCTCCAGAAAAACTGGATCCTACATTTCCTATAATGTAGCTTAATAGCAATGATGGCATTATTGTAATCAGTGTACATCTCCTTCACTTTCAGTTCAATTCAGTCTGATTATCAGGCTGCTGCACAATTAAATGCTGTAACATTAGTAGAGTGTGACTTTCAGGACTCAAGTCAAATATTTACTGAATATGTTGCTCCCAGTGTTAACGCAGGGTTTTCTCGCAGCCTCTGCTGTGTGACCTCTGAAGTACTGTCACATTGTACATTTCTGACTCTTCCAGTACACCCAACCCTTCTTAATTTCCCGTCCTGACTGCATGTATGTGTTTATACCTGTATTTAAGTGTGTCTCAGACCCTGCCTGAGCACAGTCTGTGCTGTCATCTTTTATCTGAATGGGGATATCAATAGCATTTTGATTAGACGCCCCCACTCTTTCTCTGTGTTTATGCTGTGTGTCAGTCTGTTTCTCTGCTGTTTTGTGTGTTGTGCCAAAAAAACAACAAAAAACTGGCCTCCAGAGCTTTCACAGAAAGACAGAGAATAGGATGATAACACTTGATGGATCATTTCTACAGATAAGGCAGCGCAGCTCTCAACGCCCCCTCTAGGATTTAGACCCCCAGCTGAACAGAGGAGAGATGAAGGGAAGGGAGGTCTTCATGAATGTCTCAGGTTAACTTCCAGACGGTGAACTTGGTATCAAATGTTGTGGACAATCTCTGAAATGCTGTAATTAAAGTGAGCAGTAGAATAGGAGCTGTGTGATTCTTTAAAGTGCTCAAACCCAAACACAGCTGAGCATGTAGATGAAGTGAGTGCTGCAGACTGAGGCAGGATGTTACTGCTTTGTAACATACTGTGTTATATTGGAATAGTTTATGCTTCTTCATGGCTCTCTTTACCATATTTGATTAGAAAATTTTCTTTGGATATCCAGACTTTTCCCCTGTCACTGCATTATAATTGACATTTTGCTGTTGCTATAGTAACTGTGATTTTGGCACGTCTCACTGTAGCTCATCAGAGTAGCTCATTTGTTTTTAACGGTACGTCTTCAGTAGCACAAAAGACAGTCCAGCTCGTCATGACTGTCTGTTCTTCAACAATACCCAGGGCCTCGATTTACCTCAGCGACAGAAAGGAGCAGGTCTTTATTTTCAATTTCCTGTTCCCATTTGATGCCAACGCTTCCTCCGTGTTTCCTTGTTGTCCTGCAGCACTAATCCCCCTCAGACGCAGCCATGTCATAGTTTTCATTCACTGATTAATTCCAGTCATTCCACTTTCCTTTTTATTCCTCAATCCATAAACTTATTTCTCAGAATCGTCACACTGAAAGTCTTCCAGTGTTTTCCTGTATCGTTGGAAATACTGAGGTCCATTGACAACAGCTCATTTGACAAGAAAAAGCGGAAAGACTGGGCTCCTCTTCAACTGGTGAATGAAAGTGTTGTTGTGTATTGTGTGTGAGTGTGACATGGCTGTGTATACACTGTGGGGCTTTACTGATACGAATCTCTCTAATCATGGTACCACTGCTAATTGAGACAGTGCAGATTAAACCTCCTTGATTAGATTCAGCCTACTCGTCCTAAGCTTACTGCCATTTAAATAATGCATTGACAAACATAGATCACTGCTCTGTCCTGTTCAGAGAAAGATGGACCTTTTTGCTATGAAACATCATTTGTCGTATCCAGTGTGCTTATTATCAGCTTCACAGCCTGGGGCTTTGTGGGTATTGAAGTCAAAAGCTTTTTAAAACCATTCCCCTGAGCTGCCACATGTCCATCGTTTGTGGCTTTGGTTGTGTGTTTGTTTGAGTGAGAGGCTTACGGACCAGGTGATGCGACAACGTTAGCACGAGTTAGTGTTGTATTTGTGTCGGGTCGTTATAGCAGTCAGTTTATTGTCATTCATTCCGGCCTCCATCTGTAGCCATGTGGATTAATATTCAGGGTCACTCTTGATCCCGTTGGCCAAACACATTTGAGTTTCTGTTGTTTTAATATTTACTCCATCCTGCCAGTACAGTAGATCAGCAGTCCTGGTTTTGCTGCCCATTTATCTACAGTTATGTTAGCACGTGTCAATACCACATACAAACCTGTTAACAGAAAGTTGTATCACATGGTGTCAGTTTGCATACTGTCATCATTTACATTGTTAATGAAATAACCTAATGGATTATTACATTAGATTTAAAAAACTAATTAGGCATATCTATTTTTTGGTAACAAAAAACTGTTACATAAGCCCATTATTATTATCTGCTGGTCATTGGTTCAAACTGCCAATGACCAGGAAATGGAAGCATCCAAAGAGCTGTAGGCAAGGGCAAACAAACTTTTTTTATATTGGCAAAATTTAAAAATGACCTTTAAGTACCTTCTTCAAAACTCTGTCTGTCTGTGTGAGAAGAATTTGAGCAATATTTTTTTTTTTTTTTTTTTACAAATAGACATTATTTGAATGTTTGAGTTGAGTTCACTTGGGGTGAAGTGCAGACGTGCTAAAAGCTCGCTGCCAGCTGCCCAGTCGCTGTGGGCCGAGCCAAGGTTTTCTTTTTGTTGCCTAAGGGATTTCCTTATGCTCCTTTTCTTTGTTGAAGTTTTTCTAACTTTATTTATTTTTATTATCCTTTTTTTATTTTTGTATATAGTTTTTCTTTCCTTGATTACCAAAAGCAGCCTGAGCTGTGTGTTTGCATGGTGTGAACTACAAATCCAACGTACAGCGGGTGAAGATTGTTCCGGCCACCGTATGTTTTCCCTCGACAACTTGTGCAATTCTTTACCGAGGGCAACTGCTCTTTTTCTTTATTTTGATGCCCACCACATGTAGCACAGAATTTCTCTTTAAATTTCTCTTTTAAGATTTCCTCTGTTGTGAAATGAGTTTTATTTATAGCTTTAGTTGACTTATATTTTGGTTGACGCTGTGCCACTAATGGAGTTGGACCAAGTTGTATGATGTTTTTTTTTTGGATATCTGCTTTGTCTTTATGGTGCAGGGTCCTCTTGTCCTCTGTTATTAAGGGAATATTCACAACAAGCTGTGCAGTTTTTATCACAGAGTGCATAAAGTATTGTTACTTCATTCAATGAGTATTACAAAAGAACAGCAGTGAGGACTCAGAAGACTTCAGAGCTATGCAGTTATCAAAAAAGAAGGCACACCCACTGAGCAGTTCGAATCAAGTATTCTCTGTAGATAACATACTTCAGAGAGATTTCACTACATTTATGGGATAGCAGGACTGTGGCGAGAATGAATGGGTGAACAAAGAAATGGCCAAACTCTAAATTCTGCACTCTGCAGTTGAAATAAATGAAAATTCAACTATTGCAGTCTGCTATATATTTCTAGTGCAGCAGCATCTTAAATAGACCTGCTACTCGACAGGTGGACTTCAGTTTTTTGGCTTTGAACAACCTTTTATCGGCTTTAAACCCAAAGGCAAATATTATATTGTGAAATAGTACCAGGCAATCAGCTCTTCACTGACCCGCCAAGAGATAGAGACATTTAATCAGGCAGATAACAGCCAGTTCTATTTCTTGAGCAGGAAAGAAAGAAGTTTTATTATTTCAGTGCAGAGACAACATGAACAGTAATGTTTGTGTTGGTTTTGGTCAAACCAAAGACCTAAACAATGTCCTTTTCCCACCTCTACCTTTGAGTGCATTTACTGTTGAGAAAAGTCTGGCAAGAAAATAGTAAGGCAAAACATTTCTATTTTTTTCTGGATGTCAAGTCTGATAAACCGCCGTTGAAGAGGGTTTGTCATAGTCTATAGTCACTACTGGAACCTTAAGCCAGGTTGGTTTAAAGTTCCAGTAGTGATCCAATATAGCTACATTATCTGTCCATGCTAACCTCAACCTTCAGGTTTAAATTGGGCTGAAAGAGAAGAGGTTTATAAATGGAATCAGCACAGAGGTTTGATCTTTCCGCTACGTTTCCCAACATGCCTTCTCATCATTTATTGTGAACTCATTTCCTTTCATGCATTGATCATTTTTAATCCCCAGGCAAAAATTGTATTTCTGCAGTCTGCAAATCATTTTAGTTAAGCAGCCCAGTGTACCGTTCACATATAGCTGTTAATGGTTTGATATGTTATGTAGGACTTTAGCTGGAAGTCACAGCAACAAAACCGAGTTAACTGTTTGACCTTTTGTGACCCTGGTCGATCGTGTCTCCTTCCTGTATTTAAACAGTTCAGTGTAAAGACTCTTTGCCAAACTGTGCTACTGAATCAGTTGACTTTCATTTTGTCAATGGCCAAAATACTAGCTGTAGGTAAATATTGATGTTGTCATGTTTATATGAATCTTACTACGATGTGACTGAAACGCACCAAAAGATCAGATTTAGTTCGACTGAAGCTGAAAGCAAAAAATATCTCAAATGTTTACCTGTTGTAACTCCCAGTCATGCCAATGCCACAGTGATTGACATGCGATTAGTGTATGTGGGCGTGTGTGTGTATGTGTGTGTTGGTGTATAAATGCTAACTCAGCTGTACCCAGCACATTTGAAGAGACAAAATAAGTTGAATTGTTGGGATTTAAATACATAGTTATAAAACTAGGGCTTCTGTCAGTTGAGGTGTGTGTGTGTGTGTGTGTGCGTGTGTGTGCGTGTGTGTGTATTATTGTTGTCAGGTGAAAACATGGTAACTCCCTGGCTCTTAGCTCATTGAGATACATTTTTTTTTATTTGACAACAGCAATATATATGTGTGTGCATGCTCGTGCCTTATTTGTTTCCCCCAAGTGATCAAGTGATTAGCCATCAAAGTGCCGGTGTGCCCATTCTGCCATAGATTAAAACCACCCGAGGTGCGTTCAACAAAGCTTCGGTGTTTGTGTGCGAGACAGAGTTCGAAACAGCGTGTTAGCAGGTTGAAGGAGACGATGGGGCGCCTGTCCACATTCGGTTTGTTGAACTCATCTCAGCTGTAATAGATGATTGCAGGCTTGAGAGATATAACCTCATAAATATGACATTTTTAAATAAGAGTTATATCTTTTGTCTTAGATAAAAGATCTCAGAGGATAAATACTGAACTCTGAAATTAAATGCATTTTGCATGAGAATTTAAGACAATGTTGATTTAATCCTTGAATTAAAAAATAGCAGTCTTAAATCTTCTTCTAAATCCTTCTTCAGGACATTATAATGAACATTTCTTGAGAAATCTCTTCATCACTGTAAAATGTATGGTCTGGTTTTATTTTATGGTTATCCATATTCAGAATTTCTTTATTATCAGTCAACCAAAACATAATTTATAAATCTCATATTTATTCCAGTTGTTAACATCCTTGGAGTTAAAGGATCAGTTATTTCAGGTTTATAAAAATGTTGCACAACCAAGTTCATTCTTCACTAAATAATTTGAAAAGATGTCAGTCATTCTTTTTATATTACCTTTAATTTTTACAGTAATTCCATCAAGTAAAATATCCATTTATTCAGTTTGTATAAAATTGTGTTTGCTCAACTCTGCTTATCAATTACAGCCCTGTCTAATCTATGGATCTTTGTACTGTAACTGTTGTCATGGTGACAGTGAAAAATATTTCTCTGTGGGAGAAATGATTTGGTTCCCCATGCTGATTTATTGATACTTAGTGATCTTATTTTCTTAACTCTTTTTTTCATCCTTTACTTTTGATATGTTGTGGATCTTAGTCTTATACATGTATGATATAATGATAATATACTGTAATGTCACTGTGTGCAAACAATAAATGGTGAATTAAAGACTCACAAAGTTTTATTGTAAAATGATCTTGACTACATATATATAAAATTACATTACATTACTAACTGTAACTGTAAAAGCCCAGAAAAAGGTGACAAATTTATCATTTTTAAAACATTTTACACTGTGTTTGCCTTCCAACACAATTGGATGGCACGTGCAAGCACTCTTTAGAACTGTGAACTCTATTTTGGCAGTTCATTATTTGATATCTGTTTTTGTAATTCATCTTCAAACTTTAAACTAATTCCAACTCCCAGGAAAAGAAATAAAGTTCGATCTCAACCGGCTAAATCACTTCTTTCATAAAAAAGTTTTGGGTCAATCATAGCCAACCTCCAGAATTGAATAGTGAAGATAATAAAGGATCAGTTCACCTTGGTTGTCAGACAAAACAGTGTAATTATTGTACTTCGAGGGGTTTAATAAAACAAGCAGATGTACACAAAGCCAGTAAACGTTCCTTTGT
>JAOXYL010000010.1:1480526-1497691 GCA_028564955.1 Terapon puta
AGTGCACATGTGTCTGTTCACTATGAGCCAAATATCCAGAGACTGAAAATGGAGATAAAGAGGAATAAAGATTTCTAGACTTGATGTTTTAGTCTTAATATATATGAATACATGACAAAAGCATATAACCCAGTTATATGTGGCCGGACTGACGACAGACTGTGCCAGCTCCAGCTAACATTCTTTAGTCAGTCTGGGTAATCTGTTGGTGCAACTTAAGATTTCATTTTTGTATTTTTTTTAATGCACAATCATTTTGATAAAAGGATACAGATTTTGTTACAGCAGCAGAATTATAATAAAACTCAATGTCCATTCATCTCACTGAGGTGTGGTTATACTTATTCCAATCTCATTCCATAGTATATTCTATAATGACAAGGTTTTTGACACTACACTTTTAAAGACACACACATATGGAGGAAGAAGAAAAAGTACACCGGTTACATTTGCAAATCCAAACCTTTTATTTGTGGTAAAATCAGAATAGATGCACAGTTTTTTTTTCTTCGTGCAGTGCTCCTCTTCGTGCACAACTGCTAAACTAATACATAAAGCAAATACTAACTACCAGGCCGGTGGTGCTGTGTGTCCACATTGAGGGGTCTGGCCAGTCAGTAATGGCAACAACACTGGGCTTCATTTCATTTCAATTCAGTCACTAATCACCGATTTTTCCTGAATACAACAACACTTCTCAGTAATAAACTCTAAAGTTTATTGGACTGAAAGTAAAATAAAGCCGCGAAGTGCTTCATTTTTTTTATGTCCCGCCTTGTTTCCCAGAATGCCTTTTGTCAGCAGCTTGAGACCCATGAACTTATTGTTGCAAAATGTGAAATGTCTGCTTACAAAAGGCAGTAAAGTGTGATGGTTCACTTGTGTACCATATCTTCCATGTATCTGTGATAGTGGCTTTGATGGGGCTGCATTGCATTCTGGTCCACTGAGGCTACTGTTGTTGGACACACAGATTTGTCCCTGTATAACTGTCTGTGCTAAGTGGGCAGACAGTAAAAATACAAGTTCGATTACAAACAGTTGTAATATCATATTGTCATGCAGGAGACAGATGAAGACTCATGGATCAGCTGCAAGTTGCCATACAAACAGTCATGTAAAAAACTAGTGGATGGACGTCATTAGGTCGTCTTTTCCCCATTTCTGATTGGCCAGAAGCTCCCTCATGTGAGGATTAACACGCCTGAAAATATGCAAATCACAACAACATAGCAATAGAACCACAGTTAATTCTGTGTTATGAAGACTTTAAAGATCACCACTTGCCAGACATTCACAACAAGGGTATAAACGGGAAGGAAAGTGTAAAGACTCAAATGAAAAAACAAAAACCAAACAAAAACAAAACAACATCTGACTTGGAGAGAATCTGGACACTTGTTTTTTGTACTGCTTGTTTTTTTTTTTTACAAAATGGTCTTCGATTGTAACATTTAGTTAATTTTGTTTAATCCAAACCTTGGCATATATGGTGGTACTGTCTCAAATTTTCTTTGCCAATTAAAAATGGCTGTTTATTGTTTATTATCATTATTGGCAATGGAACCTGTCGCACAAACAGGTTTATGGATCTGATACTGAGTCCAATGTGACTTTAAAGGTAACGCGTGTAGGATGTTTCTCTTGATATGTCACATTCGCATCAATTGTAAAAACTGTCAGCGCTTCACACTTCATGTATCTGCTAACAATAACCGCAAGAGGGAAGTTGGGCGCAAATTTTAAACAATATATTTCTACTTCATTTGAATAAAAAGGCCCTTTTTTTCCAGACAGTATGATCGTATATCTGTCAGAGAATAAAATTAGTCAACCATCAGAGGTTTTGTCAGACTGATTATACTTTGGTAATGTTAACATGCTAATGATTAGTATGCTTTGTTTAGCATGTTCACCATCTTAGTTCAGAGAACTAGCATGCTAAAATGTACTCATTTGTACTTAACACGAGGTGCAGCTTTTTGATTAGGTGAACTTTTGACAAAAAAAGTCAGGGCATAATCAAAGTTATGACATTTCATCCAGAGATGAACATGAATGTCTGCGCCACATTTATTTTGTTATTTCATACTTAATTATTTCATACATATTTCATTTTTACTATATTTCACTGGATCAAGTGGGAAACCATCAAATATAAGTAGTACTACCACCTTGTAAGAGAACTACTTTTTAGAGTATTCAATGTCTAATTTAATCTTTAATAAAAGCCATTATAAACTTTCAGAGAGTTCATAGTGGCAGTGAGGTGGCACCTCTGCATTGTTCTGGGGGAAAGGAGGAGATGATGTGAAGCAGTTTTGGCACAGATGACAGTTTTGCTATTTTCTTTAAAACCTGTTTGCGTTTGTGTATCATCACAGCTTGTTACAGTGACATATTCAAAGAAAAATTCCTACACGATGCATCTTTAACATTAAAAAGCTCACACTACCCCAGAAAAATAGAAATTTTCACTCATACCAATGACATTCAACATTCAAGTGCCAGTGTTTTTGTTTACTGTCTTTTGGTCAAGTCACTTTGTAAAATATCAACTTTTGTGTTAGGCTTATAAAAATAAATATTTCTCAAAAATGCTTGATAAATTACACAAACTAGCAGCGAAAGTAGACTCGAGAACTCTGTGTGCAAACAGCTGAATCCTATGGTTGCTGTTAACTAGAACTCCACCTGGTCCCAAAAAAAACCCAACCAAAACAAACAAAAAAAACGGTTTCATATCTGGAAGAACCTTTCTACACGACGCACACACGCAGACACACAAACACACACACACACTAAACTGTGGAGAAACCTCTTTTGGACACCTGGCTACGCTGCACTCGCTCACTCCTTCATACCTCGCGGAGGTTTTGAAGGACATGTATTACAGAAGACTTTAATTGAACATTAAACTAAGTAACCGAAGTATTTCCTGTAAATTTGACGTCTCTCTACAACAGAGGGGCCTGCAGGCCGCAGCAATGGGAGCATAGCACCATTAATTGTTCACTTACAATCCAAGCACTCCTGCTGGTGAGTCAGTTACCGTACTGACACAGAGTCATTTCCATGGTAACAGTGAGTCTGCTGCCGTGGTAACGCTGTGTACAGTGTAACCATCTCCACACCTGCTCCTTTAGGGCTGGGTACCACCACTGAATTTAAGGCATCAAAAGGTTTAGAAAATATTTGAAAAAACAAAAACTAAAGTGCTGGATTTCTAAAGGAGAACTTTGGAGTTTCCTTTCGGAGTTAGAAATGGAGCATGGTCTCCTACTAATCAGGAAAGCTGATGATCCAAACAAATGTTACATTTACACCCATTTACTACAGAGGGCGTGTAATTATTCACACTACCACCCCCACACTACTGAGCGGTAAAAACAGATCAGATGATGAATGGGAAATCATTAAATAATATTTTTCATCTGTATTAAAAAATACCCAGCCCTAACCAACACGTTTCAGCCTGTAGTGAATTATTCATTCAGTCATTTCAAGGCACCGTGCACATCTCAGAATTTGGACTGATTTCACTTGTGCCAGTTTGTGCCCTAATCCGAACGGGGCACAGACAGAAGAGGGCCCCGACAAAACTAATGCTGAGAATCTCAGACAGAAAAGTGAAAGCAAGTGAAAAAGTTATTGATCCCCATTTCACTTGTAGAAGATCAGTGCCCACGGGGCATTTTGATGAGGTGGGATGGGGCTTTGGGGCACAGTGGTAGTTAAGTGTTGCTCCAACACAGCTCAATAGTAATCACAGCTGACAGATAGAATCTGTCTGCCCTAGAAAAAGACCTAAATACATTGCATATATGTGTGTACTCTGAACACCACTACTTGACAAGATTACTCTAGAAACAAAATGAAAAGTGAGGTAAACTGAAGTTTTACCTTCCATGACTCCCTGCTGCATAAAAAACCCTATCTGCACCATCAGCAAGCAACGATTAGCTCATATCTTGTATTACCAGCAGTTCTTAGTATCCTTGAATCACCGCAAAATGCTCAGTCCTTTCAGTTCCTTCATTTAATCATGATTATTATATCTGCCCTCTAGTGGCTGTTAGAAGGCACAGCAATATCTCCACACAACTAGATTCATTCAAGTGGTTTAGCCTCTCACTGTATGTTCTGCTTAAAAGTATGCCCTGAATTTAGGCTGCAAGAAAAGCATTTTAGCATACTCATTAATACATACATAAGAGACTGCACTAGCTGCATTCTAAGTTTGTGATTGGCTACAGCCATGCATTCAAGTAAAAATGCTGACCTCTCACACCGGGAATATATGACCGTGTCAGTTGATAGTTTATTCAGGTGTTAAAATTATGTTATTCAGTCAATATCTAAAGATTCTGTAACAGTGCCTCCTAGTGGCCAAACAGATTAACTGGCAGAAGCTCAGAACATCAACAATTATGGAGGAGTAAACTTTTGGAATCACACCCATCTTAGTAATGACACAATTTTGTTAGTGCAACAAAATCAAAGTGTATATCTTCAACTACAAAGTAATCAGCTTCGGTTTGGCATTCAGCTGCCTTCTCCATGATAGAATAAATAACTGCCAATAAGACAGCTGGTTAAGAAACTTCTACATGTAAAGAGGTCTCCCAAGACTATTAGAATAGTTCAACTTAAAGAGTTCTGTTGATGTGTAAAGTGAATTTTAAACAAAGGAAATCCTTCATAACTGATTGTCATTTGCAACATTATCTTCAGCTTATTGTCTTGTTACTGATTTCTATCGTCCTGCTGGTTATTCCTTCATACTGAATAGCAACAGTTTTGTAAGAAACCTACGATGCAGACTATCCACTACTGACTGGTGCTCACTGTAGTTAAGCCTGAAATAGACCGCAAGTGGGACCGCTGCTACGATGCATTGCTTTGTGCTAAATTAATAGTTAATCAGTTGAATCAAACATAAAAAGTAGCCAAAACAATATGCAAACGAAATCTCTGCTTTTGAAGTGGCCATAGGGGGCAGTTGGACATGGTGGAGTGTCGCCCTCACCTAACGTTGCATCCCGTAACAACTGTCCTCGAACGCAGCATCACCCTTTAAGCTGGCTCCACACTCTGACCAATAGAAGGTGAACCAGGTTTAGTTAGATATAGTACATCACTGAACTCATTTCTCCTACTACAGAAGAAGACAAACGAAGCTGGTGTCTTTTCACAGAGACACCAAGAAGCTTTTGTAAAATCTAGTTTGTTTGTACGTGACCTGCTGTCTGCTTGAATCCTGAGTCCTTCAGCATTCCCCAGCTTGAAACTCTTCATAAATGACGTGAAAGCCAACTAGTTTCCCAAACTGATTTATCAACTGTATTCAATGGAAACTGATTTGAAGATTGGCCCAAACATGACCTGTGATTTAAAAGTCGTCTACAAAATCATAAAAGACAGGAACAAATCAGAGAGTTCTAACATAACTGAAGCCTGCTGTAGAATTGGATTTACTTGCTTGGCATTTTTAACTCCTTGACCAAAAAACAACAACACTTGCATATGTTTTATAGTCTTGGTCTTGTCATTTGTCAAAGCCAGTGGGCAATTTGAAGAAATCTGCCTTGTAAGCATTACTGGCAAATAAATTCCCATATTGGCCCATGTGTGTGTGAACACATTTTTCTCATAGTATTTTTTTAACTTCTGCACTCAAATTGCCCACTGAGCTAAGCCTAACAAAGCTAAATGTTGTTTTCACGCATCAATTCACATTTAGCTATTCTCATTTATAATTCACATTTGTTATCAGTGGAGATTCTTTTATTTTTGTTTTAAGAAGAGTTGGACTATTTACATTTTATCTGTACTTTTATCCCAGTAAAATTGTTCATGTAAACAAAACAAATTAAAACCCTGATGAAAATTAACTTTTTTCCCCACCAGGCAGCAACAGAGCCATTTTCAGCTTATTCTGCTGCTCAGTAACACAGTGGGGGATTGGACTTCTACCACTGAACCATCCAAATGTACAGCGGAGTTCCTTTTTGAAGTTCATAACATTGACATCCTGGGTGCAGGTCAACTGCCCCTTGTAGCCCTGTTACCCAGCAGGACTAAGTGGGGCTAACCAGGTATCAGGTATAACATCATCATGCAATAAAATGATCAGTTGGATTATGCAACCTTTCACAAGCACACTTTATATGTCCTGTAATATCCTCAACTACATGTCCTAGAAGGGCTTAACTGGGCCAGTGCTAGTCCGAGTGCTGCACCAACCAGCTGAGTCATCTGATGGTCAACATACAGTGGCTGAAATGTGTCATTCTGGGAAATGAATGCAATTAATTTACTGTCTTTCTTAAATACTAATTAATGCTGGAGAAGAGGATAACATCAGCAGACCCCAATGATATACATAGCAAACAGATGGTGTGTGCTGCCTTGATGTTGGTGTTAAACTGGACTTGAACCTATAGAATAAAAGTTGTGTGTTCTTTGTTGATCTCTTTGAGACATAACAGGGAAATGAACTTCATTATTCATTTTAAAATAGAGATGTATGCACCTGCAATCGAACCAATCGAGAGGTGTGGACATTGTTTGGGCAAATCTCAGCGCTCCAAGCAGACAATGTCTTTTCACCGCTGGTCCTATCCAGTGGACACAGCTGGAATTGTGCCTAATTACATTTTCCCTTGGTAAAGTAAGACAGGACATAAAATGTGCTCTAGAAGTGTGGCATGTCTCCTGGAAAGCTCCGACTGTTCCTGCTCTGAAATGGGCTAGGCTAGATTATTCGATTCTGTAAATTCAATCCTGACCTCAACAGTTCTTCAAGACCAAACAAATAAACTGGAATGACTTATTTTAGAGAAGACTCTTCATGTAACTCTCCAGGATAGAGTGAGCGAAAAAAAATTGAACTCTTTTTGCCTTTTAGTTGTGTATCCCCTTGAAAGAAGCTTTTGGCAAACAAGGGTTTCAATGTTTGTGGTAGAAGCAGAGCCAGATTCCCAAGAGCATGGAGGCACTAAGTGTCAGCTGAACAGCCACAGCCACCGACAAGATTTGGGAACTGTTGTTTTCAGCAGCAGCCATGTAGCAGTTTTCATTTAGACACCCAAAAATGTTGAAGCACTGTTTTGACATCACTGCTGCATGCAGTCACAAGTCTCAGGGACCCAAACTGTGCCTGTATTCTTTGCCATTTCATAGACAGACGGCAGACTGTGAAATGTCTCATTTTGGCTAACATTATCCTGGATCACTGACAATAAGATCGGTTCTATGCTAGCAACTTGTGTGGACACATGATTCACGATGTAGGCGGATACCAAAGACATCAACTTCTGCTGCAAGTGAATCTTTTGTGTAGAAGGTTAAAAGAGTGATACGCTTTATCAATTAATGTCATATACCTTGAAAAAGGCATCATACTTTGACATCTATATTCATTTTTGAGGAACATATCTATGTTAACAACAACTTCTATGACAAAAGAGGGAGAAATCGCACACCATGACTACTGCTGCACAACTACACCAAATTCTCTCTCACTGGCTCTGTAACTGACATATGTGACCCAACAATTAGTGACAAGATGGCTTTGAGAAACCCAAACTCAAGCTCAGACCGGAGCTGCAGATATGACAAATAGGTCAATAAGTAGGACTCGGTTTCCCAAAAGCTTAAAACCACTGCTGTTATCTCTGCTCACTGGCTAGTAAAGCAAAGAGCTCTTTTTTTGTAACTGACACAACTTTTTTTTTTTAATAAGACAAATTTAATGTCTTTTTTGACCCATTTAAGTAAGTCTGGATGAGGGATATTAAAAAAAATATCTAAATATAATTACAGCAGTAATAAGCTTTTGGGAATCAGGTCATCAGAGACCTTCTGAGGAATTTCTTTGAGTTTCCTCATCGTTGTTTTTAGTTCTTTTTTTTTTTTTGTTTTGCTTTTTTTTGCCAAGGTTTGATTTAGTTCAAGCCTAGTTTGTTTCCTTCCAAATGGAAATGAAGAAAAACATGTTTAAACCCATATATGACATTAACTACATATTTTTTTCAGTCACAGTTGGCCAATACCTGTAGCCAGTTACGTATTATGGCAATAAAAACAACGGGAATAGGAGACAAAGTTCAAATTCTTAAAAGGCACAGTACAGAAACAAATGATCCATTATGTTTTGTTTCAAACAAAGAAATGCTGTTTGTTGCTGTGGTATTAACTACCACATGTTGTAAGACTGTTTTTAGCATCATTGCTAATGGGCAATAACATGTGCTGGCATCCTTTGGGCTGCATCCTTCAGTTTGTCCAGCCCCTTCCTTTGTCTCTTTTAGAGGCCTGTCTCAGATCTCTGTAAATCAATACTTCAATGTGTTTTAAAAAGGTGAAAAAATAAAATAATTAAAAAAGAAAACAAAACATTTTTTTCTGTTTCTGTGGCTGCTTTTGTCATGTAAGTGAAGGAGATCTCAGCCAGTTCCCATTTTTTAATTTATATGCAGACATATTATGCTTAGATCTGACATCTTGCCTATCTCTGCCCTGTATTTTAGAAAAGTTTTAGGCCAGTAATTTACAGCATGGCCATGCGGTACATACAAAGATGACATGTGAAGGAACACAGGACGTCTCGCTGGCTTTAGGCGAATGCAGACAAAAATGCAATGAAGCCATAACTTAAATCTTAAGTGGAAAAAAGGACTTCCCCTGGTATTCTACAGCTGTTTTGTTGGGCTTAGTTCACTGTAAGTGCCCATATAATCTTAGGGGTTAAAAGGAACACATAGAACTTAATTGGTGATTTTTTTTCAAGCACTTGCAAAAGAGGGAAAATATTTCAAAAATGTCCTCACTAAAATCAAACAATGTTGCTAGCTGGGAGCTAACAAGTTAATCTGTTATCTGTCTAGTGTTGAACATAATTAAAATGACAGAATTCCTATGTCATGTGGCCTATTTCAAGAGGTGAGATTTACCAGGAATTAAGGTATCAAATAAGAGGGACTGAGGGACTGTAAAGACAAAGGTGGAGATGGAGAAAACAAGAAAAAACGAACAAGGAATTAAAAGATCTGAGTGTAGGGGGATGGAGGGAGGGCTATATAAATGAGTATAAATAGTTTAACATGCATGTGGGTTCTTGGGGTTAATGGAGGGGAGTAGAGGAGAAACATGGGGTGCAGACAACAGTGTGGGAAAAGGAAGAAGGATGAGTGAGGAGAAGAAAAAGGGATGAGTGTATGGAGGAATGGAGGAACCTAATTGCCCCACCAGTCAACTTGAGAGTGTGAGTAGTTTCCTCCGTATCCGTCACTGGTGTAGAAGTTACCAAAACCACCTGTGAAAGAGGAAAAACACAGGAAATGTCTTCAGTTTGTGATGCAGTTGTTCAGTATCACCAGTTTTTTCTTTTTTTGGCAGACTAACAAAGCCTTACATTAATCTGTGAGCCGTGTGGATACAGCAAAAGAAAAACCATGTTACAAATACTTTTATACCCTTACATTTGTATTTCTACCAGCTGGAAAATCACTAAAAGTTTTTCAGTGATTTTGTGAAAGTCTTGTTGCAGCTTTTGTAAGTAAACCATTTGCATTAAAATGCTAGGACAGAAACATGGCTTATGTACATCAAAATAAAATCATGTGAATATCTACACTAAATAACAGTAATATGAACCATTTTTCCCATTTCATTAGATTAAATTGGAAACATTTTTAGAACAAGCTATTGTAAATATATCTATATGCAGCATAGCGTGAGGTGTTCCACAATGCTCAAATGCACTTTTTGAAGATGAATTGCCTTTCTCTTGCTAACTACTGAATTCTTATTTTTATTACTTGCTTGACAATAAATAGTCGACAAGCTTTTCACGATAGTGACCTAATGATAGCCATCCAACTTTTACAAACTGTAGTGATGAGTGCAAGAGCAATTTTGAGTGAAGAATCTAAGGTAACTGTGTATAGCATAATGCCTTTCAAACACTGTGCTGTCAATTATTTCTCGTTTGAGGTCATGAAATTAGACAATGCAAAAAAAAAACTAAACAAAACAAAACAAAACAAAAGAAACCCCCCAAAACAAAAACAATTTGGTGATATTGTTATGTCTATTTGTTAGGGAAGTTTGAGAGAAAAATCTTGCAATTAGACTTACTATAGTAATTATGACATTAATAAAAGACATTTATATATCCTAAGACCAGATCCTCACCTCCTCCGAAGCCACGGTTTCCTCCATGCCCTGACTGGTTACGATTTCCACGTCCTCCAAACCCACCAGCGTTGCCGCCTGCAGCAGTCTGACGATAGTCTCGTGCTCCAAAACCACCAGAGAACCTGGCGGAAAATCAAATACATTATTTAGATCAAACACTAGGAGAATTTCACTGCCTTTGGATGTAATATGAATAAGTTAAAACCCCAAAAATAGCATCAACACTCATAGAGAGCAGATGCACACACAACAACGGAGAGGAGACAGTGTGTGTTTACCTCTTAGAGCGGCCTCTGTTGCTGCTCTTATGCTGGTGTTCATAGGCCAGGCTTTCAAGCCACGATGGAACCTCTTGTTTGGCCTCTACCAGGATGTCCAATAGGTCTTTAGTGATGTTCCCATTTTTATCATTGAAGAAAGATGTGGCCAAGCCTACACAAACAAAGTAGTAAATCACAGAAGCATTAAATTACAGCTTTTTCCAGGATGTGGCTCAGATCATCAGTTCCTTGTTTTAGACTATGGAGCAAATTTGACATCAGGTTACTACCATGGACTGACATAAGCAATGGTCTTACCGAGGTTTCCGACTCGTCCTGTACGTCCAATACGGTGGACATACTCCTCTATGTCGCTGGGCAGGTCGAAGTTAATAACATGTTTCACATTGGAGATGTCCAGACCCCGAGCTGCTACCTGAGAACGAACGTACAAAAAGAGCAGGCATATTAAAAAGTACAGAATAACACACACAGAGCATCAACACTTTGGCTTTCTTTTGAAACAGTAAATTCACATCTACTGCCATATAAGTGTAAATGTGGAATAGTATTCAACAGAATTAGATTTTTACTGACTGCTGTGGCCACCAGAATGGGGCATTTTCCTGATCTGAACTGGTTAAGAGCCTCCTCTCTGTCTCTCTGGGAGCGGTCGCCATGGATACTGGTGCAGGCATAGCCCTCTCGATACAGGAAGTCCTCCAGGGCGTCGGCACCCTTTTTGGTCTCCACAAACACCAGTGTTAACGAGTCCTTGCCTGATGAACCAAGAGAAAAAAAAAACACCTGTGGTTAATCATTAAAGGTGAGAGGACAATCTCTGAACATCTCTAACATTTAACATTTTAGAGAGGCTGCGGTTTTTGAATACCGTAAAGCCGCATCCATTCGTTTTTATGTATGAGGGCAGTGGATTCTATTTCTTTCTTTGTCTTTTAATCTATACTAAGAGAAAAGTCAGGGGTGTGTATGCATTGAGTAAGCGTACAAACTTTAACACAAATACAGCTTCATACACGTCTTCTGTAGACAAGGTATGTTGCTCTGAACTCAAGGAGAACCCCGGCAATCCTTGGGCTCAGCTAAGTTTAAGACTTCCCTTTTTGCTAAAAGCTGCATGTGACCTGTGCCTGATAGATTCTGGTATGAAATATCACAATGTGGGTCTCTGTAAATGAACCACACCTGAAAGAACAACCAATCAACTCATACTTAACAATATCATCTTGCAAGTAGCCTGGTTACAGAAGTTTGACACATTTTGATGCAACGTAAGGCATGTGACAATAACACAAATTTAAACTCCCTAAAGAAATATTGTGACTTTCGTGTCAGAGAAATAGCTGGATTCAAAGCTTTATGTCATAATGTAACACTTAAATGACAATTCACTATCTTATATTCATATTCATTCATTTGCAATTTTTGCAAGAAAGAACTACAGGTATAAATATTCTGGGATGCTTTGAATACATTGGCATATAATCAAACCACTTCAGGTACTCTTTTAGGTTTTATGACTACTGGAAAAACTGCTCAGTCCCTGCTGTGATACAATAAATCATAATAACATGCATTGTGAAATTGTTCATGTCACACTGTTTTTTTTATTCTATGAACAAAATATAACAAGTAGCAGGAAGTGCAGTGTGGATAAAAACAAGACAAACATAAATAAAAGCTGACAGCATCGGCAGCACTGTGACTAGAGCCACTGATGGAAAGAGCTTGGTCATTGTTCTTCCTCAATGCTCCCTCTTCATGAGCTTTACCACCCGATAATACAATGATTTATAGCCAGCCGCTTGTTAGCTGTTGAGACTTGAACATAACCAGACTCTTTCTATCAAGGGTTTGGATCTGACATGAAGACACCACAGCAACATACTGTACATAGAGATGTAAAAAAAAGAAAACAACAGAAACCTCTTGAACGCAGAAGAAAACAGGCATGTTTGATTTAAGCTAAATAAACCTGACTCATGAAATGGTACACACAATCAAAAACAACTGAATAAAAACAAAGAGTTCTCCATCCACAGTGAGGAATATTAACGTGCAAGCAAAATTATTCAAAATATGAGTTGACAGATACAAGTTTCACCATTACAGATCTTACCAGGTTTCTCTATGTTGTCTCCAGTATTGTCCTGTACCTCGCTGGGGATAACTTGGGATAAAACCACACCAAACCACCAACATGTAAACTGCACTCCATCACCAGTAGATTACCAACTCTGAATGTTTAATGTTCCTGATGTACCAAAGACACACACAGTAAAGTATTGTATGGGGGAGGGGCAATATGATGAGGGAAAAAGGAATGGGAACTTAAATAGTGTTTGTGTACACCTGTGTGATCACTTGCTCTAAACTGGCCCTTTAACAGCCTCAATCCAGCCCTGGATCACTTATAAATATAAAAATTATTGTATTTAAAATGTTCTGTATGGAGCATTCAGAAAATGCTGGTGACAGGTGTGGCCGTCAAAGTCAGCGTCAGTCAGCATCCTGTTGCCATGGGTGTGCTTTCCCTCCACAGCATTGGACAAACAGTGACTGGACGTGACTGACATGCATCCTGTTAGGAGCTCACTGGCCGCTGTTCCTCTACCTCTTATCAGAAGGCTCAGCAACGTCACCAAAGCAACATTAGCTGTATGAAAGCTCCAACCATAACTAGACAGATCATAATAAATGAAGTGTGTTTCCTGTGTGAATCTGTGTTGGGGTGTATGCTCATAGTTTGATATTAGCTTAATGGACTCTTTTATTTGATTTTTTTTCAAAATCTTTTTCTGTGATTATATTGCAATTAACTGATAATTTTGTGCTGAAATTACTGCATCACGAAGACAACTGTAAAAACTTTGAATTATATGCTTTGCTGCATTTTCTAAGTTGTTATGAGATGTTCACCCACTGGCAACAAAGAACAATTGAAAAACTCTTACAATATTCAAGTCGTTACATACAACCACTTTAGAGCAGCTTGTATTACAAGTTTATTGGTGTTTAATCATTAGAGGATTATTTGCCTTATTAGCTAATTAGCCCATTCATTAGTTTTGTCTGTTAAAGACAGAAAAACTTTCTACTCTAAAAGGTTTGTTACCAGGCTATTTAAGCAGAGAGAATTTAAGAGAGTCAAACTAAATAAAATCAAGATGTTAAATGCAACATTAGGTTTATTTGAACAATCTACTTCATTCAAAAAGTTTAACACATTTAGATTACTAGCTTTACAGATCACAAATAAGAGCCCGTTGGCACGCTTTCAAATCTGGCCCTTCGATTAAAAAAAAGAAGATAAAAAAAAGAAGGTAATGGCCTGCTCTAAACTTCTGCACAAAACCTGATTTAAATTTCAGCCTGTGTTTAATGTGTTGTAGCTCTACAGTGTCTGGACACGTGAAGGTGAAGAGTTGTTATTGCTATATGACTGTCTCACCTGTAGCACTGAGCAGGTCTAGGAGGAATGACCTCTTGTCGCTCTCCTCCACCCACACCACTTTCTGGGTGATATTCTCTGAGGTGGAACCAACTCTCCCAACTGCCAGGAAGATGTACTCCTCCAGGAAATCCCTGGCCAAGATCTGTGATGGGGCAACACAATCGGCGTGTTAACAGATTTTAAACACTTCCTGTATTTTAAAAATGTAATTAAACATTAGAATCAAGGGTTATGCTTCTCTTCAGATCTGAAATTTGGTGTCCTGATAAATGTGATAAAGGTGGTGATGTTTACAAACGTACCTGGATCTCTTTAGGAAAGGTTGCGCTGAACATCATGGTCTGTCTGATGCCTTTATGTGGCATGGTGTCCTGTTCGACAATGCGTCTTATCTGTGGCTCAAATCCCATGTCCAACATACGATCTGCCTCATCCAGGACCAGGTAGCTGCAGTGAAGAAGACACAGAGGAGGAGAAAGATGTGGTCTTTAAAATCAAACCAAGACCTACTCTTTAGATATATATGTTTTAGAATGAGATACGTTATATAAAATTCCAAAAAAGGCACAGATACCTCTAAACTGAATCAGTGTATTAAAAACCTTCCCATGTCTTACTTGCAGTAATCCAGTCCGATCTTGCCCCTCTCCATCATGTCCACCAGTCTTCCTGGTGTAGCCACCAGCAGATGGCAGCCTCTCTCCAGATCTCTTATCTGTTGGCCAATGTCTGCTCCGCCATACACAACACAGGGACGCACTCTGGACCGGTAAGAGAACTACAAAGAAAGATGTGGTGGTTGAACAAACTGATGCTTCTCCATTTCTTATGGTTTCCTGTTTATATGTTTGGCTGTGTGAGTACACACCTTCCTGGCCTCATCATATATCTGCAGCGCCAGTTCTCTGGTTGGAGCCAATACCAGAGAGATGGGGTACTGCTTACGCCGGCCGTACTTTCCATTCTCCTGTAAGACAATAACAAATTCAAATTTCAAATGTATTTATTTCAAGCCCAAAATCACAAACACTGTTTGCCTCAGAGGTCTTTGGTCTTCTTTCAGTCTAACAACAGCTTGTAGCTCAGTGAAGTTCTGATTCATTCATTTAAATAACAATTTGCAGAGCAGGTTAGATTTGCAGAGCAGTGTAGATTTATTTATTTAGTCCAGATTAGACTTAAAGCCACTAAAGCCAGTACAGAAAAGTAGTACATTCAATAGCTGCTTAAAGCCACTATAACCTGAAACATAGATTTTTTTAAGGTTTAGAATAACATCTATGGGGTAATTTACCAAGAAACATATCAGAAACTGGTAAAGTCATTCTTTGTATTTGAATGGTTCTGTTTGTTTTGAGAATGAATAAAAAGTATTAAAAGGGAGCTTCACTATGCTTGTGATAATCCATGGTTCAGTCACAAACAACGTGTGTCACAAAACTATGTTCGGGGGGAAAAATATATTGTCTCAAGTGGCTGTGGTCTCTTTACCAAGTATTTTAGTCCATCTTAGTGTATAGTATATATAGTATAGTGCCGTTACTCAGGGGCTTTGACCTCTTCTTACCTGTCCTGATGCTTTAGCTGCGTTAAGAGCTTCTCCTGGTCCATCAGTATAGATCTGGCTGAGGATTGGCAGAAGGAATGCTGCAGTCTTCCCAGAACCTACAGACACAAATTCAGCCTTATTCATATCCACATACATTCAGCAGACATCACTTCGTTCTAAGACCTCAAGCATCTAATGTCAGTGTTTTACTTTGTTTTGTTTCTGGAGAAACGTGTGTGTGTTCCTACCTGTCTGCGCACAGGCCATCAGGTCCCGCTTTGCCTTGACAATGGGAATGGCATATTTCTGGACAGGGGTCGGTCTGGTGTAGCGACTCAGAGCGATGTTGCCCATGATAATCTCACCCATGTCCACATCTTGGAACTATACGGCACACACAAATCAAACCCCTTTGAATAGAGAGCAGTGGAACGTAATCATGCACCTGACATATAATGAGATAGCGTTGTTTAACTAGTTAACAGCAGCAGCTTACACTCTCAATGTGGTGAGGGCAGTTCTGTCCTGTGGCCTCAACTGGAATGTCATCATATTTCTCAAAGTTAATCCCAGTATTACTGCCGGAGAACAACTCACTAAAGAGGTGCAAAACAGAAAAGACAGAATATAAGAATGATTTACAATAATTACATTTGTCTGTGTAGATATAATTAATGTATCATGTATTTCTTTAGTGTAATTATGGTGATCTTAAATGTATATTATTTGGTAGTTTTAAATGTTAGTTAAGGTTTATTGTTCCTGTCACTGATTCTGCAGATTTTCTCCATTAATCATATACAAATGTAAAAAAAGAAAAGGAGGAAAACCAAAATAATTTTCTAAAACTCATCCCACCCAGTGACAGACATTAAGAATAAGTACGAGAAACCAGCAGAAATAGCCAAACTTCTCTGCTGGTGCTGTTTGCTTATGTATGCCAATGAAGATGTTTGTATTAAATCGAGACTTTCATAACAAGTTGTATTGTGCTGTCATTGTAATAATGGGCAAAAAAATATCCTAACTGTATCATGAGTATGTCTGTGCGCTGAGTTTATGAACCATTTGTTCAATGGCACTGTCTGTAGAGCTGATAATTGCTACCCTGATATTTCCTGATATCCTGACAGGTGTCCAACTATGCAGCTTTTCTTGTCTGGAGTATATCTCTCCTGACACGTCACACCAGACTCACTGTTCAAGGCGTTCGTTACGAGGTGTTGGTTTAGACCAGTCCCCGTCATCTCGGGACTCCTCTACCCAACGGCTGTTTCCACCTCCTCCGCCTCCGCCAAATCCACCATGGTCAAACCTGAGCACAACACAGACAATGATGGTACAAGATGTAGTTTGTGTGATGCTGTTATGACACTCTTCAAATTCTGCAGGTTTTTTTATTGTATTTTGTGTTTTTAGAATGGCTTCCTCCCCTTACACTGCAGTCTTTGTTGCTTCTAGCCCCCTCTATTGGCCAGGGGCAGGCAACAGTCATTGTTCAACCATATACATACATGCAGTCATGCTACCTGCTTTTTTTTTTTTAACTGCAAAGACTTTAACTGCAACTGTGTAACACACCCCTGCACAAAGGAACAAAAGAGGTGAACTTTCTGCTTCCATACTGAACATTCTGCCAACCTGAAGTTGTTTAAGGACAGTGACAGACACACCTTCA
>JAOXYL010000010.1:1591740-1604749 GCA_028564955.1 Terapon puta
AGACCTGAGATGAGACCTCTGTGTGTGTGTGTGTGTGTGTGTGTGTGTGTGTGTGTGTGTGTGTGTGTGTGTGTGTGAGTGTGCACTGCTCATCTCTGGTTTCATTACAGACCACTGGGTGTTTTCCAGCGCTTTAAGAGGACATGGTAACCCAGAAAGATATAAGATATGGTGACCACGGCAACCACAATGGATGGGTGAGAGAGAGAGCGTGTGTGTGTGTGTGTGAGTGCCGGGGCCTCTCTGAGGACAGGGAGACAGACAGCGAGGGTCACGAGGCTCCTGGGACAGAGCGAGGCAGAGAGAGGAAAGACAAAAAAAAAAAAAAAAGTCCCACAGAGGAGAGGATGCCATTAACATAAAGACAGACACACAGAGGGAGAACTCTCCCACGTTCCTCCCTCTCTCCCCTTTTTCTTCCAATGTCACTGCACGCCCCGCTAAATAGAGCAGCACTGGGCTTCCCACAATCTGAAAAAAACCTCCGATGTGGAGGTGTGGGCTTTTAAAGGGAGCTTTTGAAGGCTGGATTTACAAAACGCGGACGTCTTTTTAAGTTGCCGAATTGGAAAATGCTGTGACAGATTTTAAAACCGCACCGAGCGCCGAGCGGAGGCTGAGCCGCCGACCGCCGCCGCTGAAACACCTGTCAGAGCGGAAGCAGACGTCTCCTCGGTTTTAAAAGCGCACTCCAAAAAGGGATGCGGCGATCTACTGGTTTCACTTCCAGTGCCACTTTAAAACATCACAGCGATGTAACTTGTTACGTCAAGTCTCACTTAGGAAGAAAAAAAAACATTACAGTACATTATTCCTCTATGAACAACAGGTGAGGAAAGCTGAAATACAATCAATAGTGCTACCTGTTTGTTTCTACAATAAAATATATATATAAAAGTCCTTGAGTCGTCAATATGGGATCATTTCAGAAACATGAAGAAAGACCAGGGGTCGATCGAGTCCAGCACCTCCAACGTACTGCAGCATCTCAGAGACCAGCGTTTAGTTACACATGCTCGAGGGAGCGGCATGTACGAGGTCGTGTTAAATGGAGATTACTTTGGTGGAAAGTTGAGGAAATCGACTCTAAACGTCTCACCGACAATCCAAGAAGCGGCGGTGAGTTCAGAGTCTGGCTTTCGCTGAACCAACAGCAACAAAACGTGAAAAAAGGGAACGCTGGACTGTCTATAAATAAATGAACGAATAAAACTTCCTCTCAGAAGTGTCACACCTGCCTGAGAGATGTTCCTCATTTCTGTCTTTCAATTTAATGTTACGAAAATAATAATCAGACTTTTATCAGGTTGGAGTAAGATTACATTGCTTAAATTAAACGTATCATACAAGCACTAATATCGTGGATTTTTCCTCAAACTATAATCGTGCCGTCACAATGCACCTCCGTCCTCCTCTTGGACCACAACACAACAACCGGCAGAGGTCTTTTCTGATCTTTTCTGATCAACCAGCCTTGTGTAGAGACGAGGAGCGTCTGGTGAGATCTGTCTGACTCCACATCATTTCCTGATGAGGCCTTTTCAGAGTTGGATTTTCCACTTTCTCCACTCACTTAACTTCTCTTTGAGTTGGACTGAAGCTCAATAAAAGCTGTAATAATGTGAGTGACAGAGCTCTGGTGTCCCACACGGTGCAGTGTGTGAGGAGAGCTGCCAGCTGAGTGAAGAGAAGCATCTTGTCACACTGAGCGTAAGCAGCCTACAGGCATAACAACGGCTTTGTGAAGAAAAAAAAAAAAAAGAAGACATCCCTTTGCCCACTACATTAAATCAGGAGTGTGAACTCTGCGGCCGGCAGCTTTAACGAACTGAAGCTAACGACCCTGCTTTGAGCCGTCACAGGTACGACTGTAAGGGCCCGCGGTGACGGAGCAGGGGCGGTTTGAATGAGCTGTGGCAGCAGTCTGCTGCGACTGAGTCACAGTTAGACCGGACACTTGTGTGTGTGTGAAAATACCATTCACACACACACACACACACACACACACACACACACACTAAAAGAACAGTTCAGCACATACTGCGTGGCTTCCTCACTGACATTTAGATGAGAAAAATCAATACCAGCCTCTTGACTGTATGATTTAAAAAAAAAAAAAAAGTGCCTATTCAAGCATGGCTCAGTTTATCTGACATCGTGTTACACCGTTACTTCTATAATTAGACCTGTGTCTGCTTTAATGAAGCTCACTCAAACTTCTGACTGAACAGAACAAAGGGAAGGTGCAGGTGAGCTCGGTGCTAAAGTCAGCAGACTAACATGAACATGATGTCAGTGTTACCGTAGTGATCTGATGTTTATTACCTTCACCCCTGTAGTGTCTTAGCATATTAATATTTGCTAATTAGACATAAACTCAAAACGGCCATATTAAGAAAGAGTAGGTGCACTTCTGATATGGTGATGCTGATCCTGATCTTTCTTTAGTCCCAGTCCTGTAGCTCCTGCTGTTTCTTACCTGTAGGAGTGACGGCGACAGTTCCCATCTCTCTTGTGCTCTCCACAATTTTTATCCATTTCCCTCCGTTTTCGTGCGTCCATTCAGTTCCGTTGCATTCATAAATCCCTTCATCGGACGTCGTCACTCTGGAAATCACCAGCTCAAACAATCCGTTCTTCCCGGGGACCAATCGGATGCCTCCGTCAGCGTAGCGCCGGGCGAACTTTGACCCCACAGCCACATCTCCTTGAGGGCCAAATGTCAAAATGTCCTCCGATGCCGTTCCCTTCTTCACCGACCAGGTGACCGAAATGTAGGTGGGGTGAGTGAGCTCCCGGGTGACGTTGCAGGACAGCGTGATGTCACTTCCCTCTGGGACAACTGGGGGCGGGGTCTGAGGGGACACCCTCAGGGTGTTGGGAATGACTGGAGGGGAAAAGAGACAAAAACAAGTTCAGGGATACATAGAGAGCAGCAAAACATGAGTGTAAATATATTCATTGTGATTTTAATATCATTGTAGCATGTTAAAGGTGAAAGGTCACCGCAAGATGACAATACACACAAACACAGTTTTTACTGGGAGGCTCCTTTGAGGGGAGCAGTGAGCTCAGGTTTCTTTGGTAAAAACCTCTTTCTCATTAAAAACACACAACAAAAATGCTTATATTGGTGCATATTTAGATTTTTTTATTATTCTTTGTTGTTACTCGTGCAGTGTTTGGTGGATAATCAGCCGCATATTTACATTTTCTCCTCATTTGACTTCAGCCTATTACTGAAAACAGATCCTAAACTGTGTGTAAGAGGATCCCGTTTACCGAAGTGACCTGTTCAAACCAATCCCCACACTGAGGAGCCGCTCGGCACACGGCACAAAAGACTGACACAAACAAGGTAAGCTGTGGCACGTCCTGTGTTGCTCTGCCTGCTCCACCCCCCTCCCTTCAGCACGGGGGGAGACTCTGTATACATAAAGGAACAGATGAGCCTCAGAGGGCTGTCTGATTAAAAACAGACATGTTAAAAAAGGAAGCTCCTCTGTGCAAAAGAAAAATCAACAGGACCTAAAATACTCTACTGAAACAGTACCCACTGATAAAATGTCCCCTATGAGTGTTCATCTAATTATATAACAAATACTAGAATAGTATGTTATTAAAAAGTAAAGTTATGTTTTTATCCCTGGAGTTAGCTGACATGAAGTTACTTCATTTTCTGTAAATCACTGAATCATCTCACCTTTGTATGCAAATATCAAAAGTACACTATTTTTTTTAAATGTGGTGGAGTAAAAGTATAAAGCTAGGTGAGGAGAAAAGACTTCTCTTCCTTGGTGCAGTACTTGAGTACTTCCACTGTTATTAAGTGCTACTACAGAATCATAAATAATGAGGATTCTCACATTTATCGCTCGGTGTGTCATATTTGAGTTAACGACTGGTCAGATTTCGGTTCTGCTGAAAGTTGAAATCTGACTAAAGGGATTCCCGCAAGTTAAAGTCTAACAGTGTGGAATCCTCTCGTGGAGGTCACAGACTGGAAGTGAGTCAGATGAACAAACGGCTCTGGATAAAGCTGAACGTTTGTGGTGTGTGTGTGTATGAAACACACCCAGAGGAGTGTTGGTGAAGGTTAATGAGTCGCCCGCTCAGGTAAACTCTCTTTCACTCTCACGGCCGCAGCTTTGCTTTCACTCTGGGTTTGTTTTGTCCTGATATATAAAAAAAAAAAAAGAAAGCTTGTGCTCTTTTTCGACTTCCTGGAATCTGCCGGGCTGCTCCATGTGACGTTCAAGAGCCGGAGCAGGTCTTAACAGAGCGGCCCGCGCCATCGTTTCCTTTCTTTCCTCGTTACGGCGAGTTTTTCTCGGAGAGAAAAATTCAAAAATTGGGGGAACTTATCGCAGCTGGATATCCTGTTGGGAGCTCGACTTTGCTTTCAGATGCCTCCACAACAACAACAGCAGCAGCAATAAAAAGAAGTTTTACCTCTGCCTTTCACAACAGGGAAAGTAAAAGAAAAGACATTAGAAGCTTTGATGAACGCCGTGTCTGCAGTGAGGACGTGGGGGGTTAATAATAACAAGTGGAGGGCTCAGATAACTGCTAAACACAGACTGTACGTATAAAAAAACACAAAATAACACTAAAGATGAATCGTTAGGGAGAGGTAGGGTGTGCCCACATATGCTACACTGACTTCAGGTGTGATGTTTTATTAATGATCCACCTACAAACACAGAATCAATATTTTAAAGTGATCGCAGCTCTAAACTCTTTCCGGTCCTAAGTTTCATCCCAAAACACTTTACATAAATGGTGAATAATCCTTTTTGGAAGCCGATTCTAGTCGTGTTACGAATGCGTCCAAGAAGAGGCAGATGGCTGGGAATGAGGCATACGAAGCTGTGTATTATGGGAATTACATTCATGCCACATTCGCATCCTGTGGGAAAGACTTTTAAGCGTTCAGAAAGGAAAAAAAAAAAGTGTTCATCTCAATTTTAGATGGGGAAAAACAACTTTAAAATACCGGATAACATCGTCTTTATGAGGATGGATTTAAAGGAAGTAGTGACAAACAAAAGGTCTAATGTTTGTCTGTCCAAAGCGCACACAGACATTTAGTTTTTAAGATGGTATTTTCCAATAAACTATGAGCATTTTCATTCTGTTACAGGATGATTGTTGATGGACAGGCGGACAGAGATTTTTCGTGGACAGGCCGGGAAATTCCAAAATACAACCGCACCCCTAAATATGATAACTTGTACTTTGTGTAATGAAGACGGATGTGGCCTTAAAGCGGGGCTGACGTGTGGGAGCCGCAGCGGTCGGAGCTGGCAGGAAGTCGGCTGATCTGCTGTGAGACATCATCACCCCTCACTGACCCGTGGTCAAGAAACATTTCATCTGTTAACCCTTGGGAAACTCGGGTTTTGACTCTCTCTGAAGGTTTAACAGCGTCTGCAGAGAGGAGTCGCTGTTCAGTCAGGGGCCCAAAACTGAGGAGGGCCCCGAACCATCAGACCATGAGAGAACTCCCAACGTGTGGTGAGAAGAAAGCATCCTGGTGCAAAGTGCTCCTGCTGTCCCCGTCCATCTAATATTGAGCAGCTCCTACCTCGGTGTACCATATAGACATAATTTAACATATACTGGGCAGTGAGGAATCTACCAGTTGGCATCTCCTGACAGTTTTCATGCAATTTCATCTGTCCCGATCTCCAGTTTTCTGCACATTTCAAATGTTGCTGCATGAATGGATAGAGGAGAGTGTCAATGTCCCAGAAATATAAGACTGAGATATTCTCAGCCTTATTAAAAGATAAAAAAAATGGTCCCAGGCTTCTGTATCTCCTCCCACATCTCAGGTTTGTTGATTCAAAGAGGTGATGGAGCCGTGGCCCATCGGCAGCTGTTTCTGCCAGTTAGAGACCAAACTGACCAATAAGATATGTAAAATACACAAAAACAAACAAAAAAAACTGGGACATCATCTTCATTCTTTGTTGTAATGTACAGCTTGATACCAAAGAAAATGTCTAAATTGTCACGATTATGATTTCTACACAGATGTATGAATAGATCTTAATCTATGACTGACATTAGTGATAACACCACCACTGTAAAAACACACAGACGATGTTTCCATTCGCTTTCTGACAGATCTGTTATCATTTGAGGTGACGTTTCAGGAGAAACCTCATTGCAGTCATGACTGAGGGTTTCCACTTTACATTCAGTGCCAGCTTCACGTCTTTGCAGCTCAGTTGACACGTACGGTGTCAGGCTGTGAAGAGAGGAACATTTGAATGTGCGGGGTCGAGGGAACGCGGCGGCGGTGGCGTCTGCGCGGCTCCACAGGTGAGCCCGGTCACGTGACACCCGCGTCTTCAGAGCTGAAAAAACAGGCTCACAGGGTTCCGCCGGAGCCCTCGGGGTAAATATAAAGCGCGGCTGTACCAGGACAGTCCCGGACACCGATGAGACTCGTGGTGGAAGTTAAGAGTGTGCTGCTGTGACGTGAGTGTCTGTGGCAGACAGCGAAGGCAGCGCGAATAATCTGCGTTTTGCTCTATCAATTAAAATTAGCCTGAAAAGAGTTCTCAAACCCTCGGCGACCTGTACTTCACTTGCTTCTTACATAACCAAACAGCCTCAGTGGGCCGATGGAGGCTCTGCATGTGTGTGTGTGTATGTGTGAGTGTGTGTTTACGGTGCGAGCGCTGACGAACAAGTCTCGACTGGTACGGGCCCTCGGGCGGATTTTCTAACTCATCATCTCCGTTAATGACTGACACGCTCCTTCACGCACACGAGCCTCCTTTTTTTCGGCTACAAAACACGCCGCTCGCTGATACATATGCTCTACATACACGCGACACAATCTCCCTCGCACATAAACAGCGCTGCCTAGTTAATTCAGGTCTAAATTTAACAAGGTGTCTGGGGAGCCGAGCGGGGAAGCAGAGAGCGGCTGAACATGATGGTGCATTATGGAGCTAACTAACCTGCTGTCAGACAATCCCTCTTTGTGAATTTGCCTCTCAAAAATCTGAAGGGTGCACGCCATCAAACCGGGCCGACGTATCGCGCCTGAATATCCCGCGCGTTTCGGATCTGAACTAATACAGCTGTCAAAAATGTGCGTGCAATTATCGGCTGGATAACTGGGAGGAAAAAAAAATGAAAAAAAAAAATTAGATTCAAAGGGAAATGCTGAATATGGGTTTCTCTCTTTGCCTCCGTTTCTGTGTCAGAAAATAGTCCAAATTAAAATTGTACACAGGGAGACACTCGGAGGAAGCAGAAATTTAAATTGTTGCAGAGGAGCACGTGCGTCAAAGCTCTGCAAAAGAGAAGCAAAATTTACATCAACATCCCTAGAGGAGAGTAGTGTTTTTTTTTTTTTTTAACTGATGTTGGAGGACTGACCCTTTAACGAGGCCTGCTTCCACTGAATAATGAGTCCAAGGTCGAACGCCTGCAGGAGAGGCAATATTTCAAAGTATGGTCTAACTGTGAGAACAAAACTGTATAATTTATTGATGACTGGAGCGTTGAGGTTAAGTCTGAATAGAGGAAATGAGTTGATTATCGTATGTGATTTGAAAACCTTGAGCTTTTATGAAGCGTAACATTAAAACACCGGGCGATCGTGATACAGCCACAACCACGAGAACGGCCCATATTCCCGTTGGCATGACTTTAAATATGAAGATATTCCCCTCTGTAATCTACTGTACTGAAACAGCAGCACACAGTGAAAGGCTTACATCGTCTGGCCTTAATAAAAAAAGACTGGCGTGGGTTCTTGTTTGAGCTCAAAAAATGAGAGTCCTCCAAATGGGGCTGATCTGCAAACCAGGAAAGTGAAATATAACGCTAATCAGGCGCACTGGTACATTCAGACTGTGCAGGTCATGGTGAAGCAATAGTGTCTGTGGAAAGTTAAGTTTATATACTACTCATTTGCAAGGGCATAGTCCAGATCTATTATCACTCACACACCTTAACCAAAACACCGCTGTCGCCTAACCCTAACCAAACACTGGATCCGGAACAATGACTTACACGTGTCCACGTTATCAGACGGGGTTAGATGCGGAAGTGCCGTATCTGATTTTCATATCAGTAGTGGGGTCGGTCAGGGTGCTTTATTATTCCCGTACTTGTATGACTAAATGCCTGACTTGTAAAGGCACTTCAGTTCCTGTGAAGAGAGGGCGGGTCTTTTAGGTAACCTTCATCATTATCGCTTTGTATGCAGATGACTTAGTTATATTCCCCCCTGCTGTGCTGGTATTCAGCAGCTACTGAAGATTTAAAATCAAAAAGAATGACGTATTTAAGTGAAGGTTTGGTTGATGTAACAGTCTGGCGCAGGACTGACGAATGGAAAAAAAGTAGATCCTCTATCTGAAACTGGATAAGACAGGCTTATTTACTCAAATCTCATATAACACACACGAGGTAACTGTATCCCACTGTTCCTGCCTCCCTTTTGTTGTTTGGCTCTAATTTCTGCAGAGATTCTGTCCTGAAACTCAAGAAATCACAGTCAATCAAACAGTGGGGTGCTAATTGTACATCAGGCTGTTTTACAAAAGTGCTACACAGCACAGAGGAACACAGGCGCTTGCAGAAGAAATTGCTTTTAAGAATTTTTATCGACTGCAAAACCCATCAACATTTTGTACGAACGGGCAGGAGAACATCAAACATTTATTTACTATGATTCTTTCTCCTTACTTGATAAAAAAAGCTGGACTTTTTTACTTTACTTTGAAACCTCATTAACAAAAACAACAAAAACATGCTACTGCTGCTCTATTGGTTGAAGCTTTTGGGTATCTGGAGCCCAATATACTTTTCTGCAAATTCACACATGAGCTTTTTTCCCATCAGCTCAGATTGAGATATCACCCACAGAGGAGCATTATGATGTTGAATGTATTATCAGAAATGGATAAAGTCTTCCCAACTGGCACCATTTATTCAAATGACGATTACTCATGTGCTAACACCAAAAAAAGAAAAAAGAAAATCATTCATTTTTCAATCTCTGGCTCCAGCTTTTCAAATGAAGAATTTTGCTGCTGTTTTTTTGGTACATCAGTGTAAAGTGAATATTCTGGGGTTTTAGACTTTTGGTTGCACAAAACAAGACATTAGAAGAGGCTGCCTTGGGCTCTGGGATGTTGTGATCTGTAACTTTTCACATGTTTTTTTGAAATTTTTTGGACTAATTAAGCAACACATTTGCACAAGCTGCAAATTATTCAATAACGGCAAAGACAGTGCAAGTTGTAGCCCTTATTATGAGCTCCTCTCGATTTCTCCACGGTCGTACTTTCACTTACTACTTTAAAATCCAGCTAACACTTACAGATTTCCAACATCAATACAGGCTCACTGCAGCAGAAGAGCGGAGTAGATCCCAAAACTATAATTAACGGGCTGATACTCGATCTGTCTAATGAAGTCATCACAGGCAGCTCCAGCAGATCTGATCCAAGCATCCCTGGTTAAAAGCAGTATGCATGATGGACACTAAATACAGTAACAATATTGTTTGTAATGTTCACCTCCCCTCCCACATTTTGATCAGGGCAATAATACCAACTATTATCAAGTGCTGATGCCGTTTCTGCTCATTACTGACGACTGAATACTCAAAAACATGTAATTTAGCATTTGTCCCCGAGGAGTGCTTTCACTCTTTGCCACATCGCGGTATTTATATTCTTCCCTCCGCCTTTGTGTTTCGCTAAACCTCTCTCTCCCTGGCCCCCCATTTGACACAAGCCAAGTACTCCCACCTGACATCTGCTCCCCCCACCACGAGCGCGCGCGAGTGTACGGGCGCGTCGAGGTGTGTTGTGCGTCAGCGGGAACGCCAAATTATAAGTCGGTGATTGTCTAAAACCAGCAGGATTGTGTGTGTGTGTGTGGATAAAAACATGATCGGTAGAGCATTAGTAAGTCATGGGGATAGCTGTTAAATGAACCGTCATAGTCAGCTAGCTTCATACACACACACACATCCAAGCACTGTGTGAAGTAAAGACAGCGAGTCCCGGTCAGAGGATTCAAGAGCCATTATTATCATTAATGTCATAAGTATTAGTATTCGTGTTATTACTGCTAATTTGTAAGTAAAATAATGCAATTTTGGCTCTGAAACAATATTCTGATTGTGAAAAACTAAATCTCATTTGAAACCTGATTATTAACCAAACTGTCACACACATGTATGCACACACACTTACCGGTCAGTTGGACCTGAGCCTCGTAATTGCCGCTGATGACGGAGTCGGTGCTCGGCGTCTGGCACAGGTAGTAACCGGCGTCCTGCTCCTTGACCTCCGCTATCTTCAGCTCCACCTCGTTGTCCTGCAGCCGCACCACCGAGATGTCGCCGGACGCGACGCGCTTGCTGAGCGACGCGTGCGAGTAGCTGGCGTCGAAGGTGGAGATGATCTTTACCTTCTGCCCGCCGGCCTCCCTCAGCATCATCCACTCGAAGTCCTGCGGGGAGAGCGGTTGTGCAGTCGTTGCTGAAACTGTGTGTTGGTAGGATCGCCCAGATGTGATATGGGGGGTTTCAGCGACGCTTACCTGCTCCCGGGGCCCGCTGTAATCCTTGACATCACATCCGATGGAGACTGGCTGTCCCTCCACCCGGATTAAAGGTCCAGGAGACACGGTCACCACCCGGGCCAAGCACCCACCTGCAGAGAACGTATTCCAAAATGTGAGAAAGGAAGCTCACTATCAAGTAACAAGTAGCAATTTTGAGAATCTGTGTGTGTGTGTGTGTGTGTCTAACATCTGCTGAACAGCGAATCAGCCAAGCCTCACACACTCACTCACACACACACACACAGGGCTTGTTGCAACTTGTGTAGAATTGAGTGGTATTGATGACGATGGAGTGTTTCCGTGTGTTTCTGCACAGATACACACACACACACAAAGAGAGGACACTAGAAGTTTGGCGAGGACACCGACCGCTGGTTACATCAACACATTTCAAAGACTCTCCAAAGCAGAAACCGAGAGCAAGAAAGTGATTTTTGAAAGAGAAAAGTCACTCTCAAACTAGTTTCCATCATCATATAATTAGCTCTGTTTGTGGTGGGGTCGGATCAAACCACCTGGTTCTCGTTCCGAAGTGACCGCTGAGTGTAACGCTCCTGACATTCCAGCCGAGCGAAGCATGTAGAGACACAGCGCCGCTCTGCAGAGGAGTCAGTTCACCCACACTCGGCCTCGGCGCGCTGAATCCGACCCCGGCGCCTGCACCCGGATCAGCTGCGGGGCGAGAAGACGTTCTACACACTGCCGGCTACACGAGGAACGAGAAAGCTCAAACTGAACAGGAGCTTCCTGACGGGTCGGCCAATAATGAGTCATTTTTAAGGTGAGCCGGGACCAGAGATCAGTGTGTTACTGTGCAGCCCATGGGGATTAAATGAACACAACAGAAACACTGACGTTTACAGACCTTTACTAAGAAAGCGAATCAGTCCCATCGTGTCGGGTCAGTATCTGCACTGATAACACACAGTCGCAGCAGATGTTCAACCCACAGCATTCAACAAAGTGAGTGCTGAGCTCACTGTAACCAGGCTAAAAATAGGTCCGACTGGTCAAGACACACGAGCAGTCACACAGTCGGACAGGTTGTAAAAGAACCCTCAGGTCAGCTCAGCTCATCTGGAAAAGAAATCTAAAGTTAAAATTAAAATGATTACCGTCCCCCTGCGGGTTTGCATCGCAGGCCAATTTGCGACTTCAGCTCGAACCTTCTGATCTCACCGCCTCATGCACTGTGTGTGCATTCACATTTCTGTGTGAAGTCAAACCCAGCTTGTAACAAACTGCATTTTTACTTTAAACTTACTTACTTTACTGGCTGAGTGTAAGCATAGTATAAGCTAATGCTAAGTGTTTAAGTGTCCTGTTATCAACCTCCTCAGTTCATAGAGACTTCTTCATGCATACTCATATCATCATTCTGGAGTCTTGATATACTGTGACAACTGGACTGTGCCCATCTACCAAGTAAGAGAAACTAATAAGTCCTCATGTGTCAAATATGAGCTCTTTTCAATGCAATCTGATTTAAACTGATCCAGTTGAGAGGTGCTTTGGTTTTCAGAAAAGGTGCTTCATCAATAAGCCCTAATGTTTCAGGCAATTGTGTGTGTGTGTGAACTTTTGTAAGTAACAAGTCAAAATGAAATAAGCCATAAAAGCTACTCTGTGTTTCGGAGTCTTTGTACTATCCCTGTCAGGAGTTCATCTTTAACTTTTTAATCGATTAATCCCTCACATATCGGCCTCTGATGACACTGGAGGAGGGGAAAACACTCTTACGGGCTGTATGACTTTAAACAAGAAGAGAAACTTCCCGTGCTGCAAGCAAACACGACAATGATTCATTCAGCTCGAGAACCCTCGATAATGTGCTGACTCAATGCACATCATCACCCTCCTTTTGCTAAGAAAAAACCTTCACTTCCTCTTTGCAGCCTGCCCGTCTCCCCTGGAACAAATAGTGCACTGCCAGTGGAGCCTGAAGGCAGCCAGAAACTTTCATAATCGAGTCGGGAATCTCGAAGAAAATGCGATGGTGTGACGTTTGTGCGTGTCTGTGGCAGGGGCAGGTTGGTGTGGAGGAGCAGCAGCTGGAGGCAGGGCGGGGACGAGGTGCCTGCCTGGGTTTGGACAGTGCTCCTGCGTGGCACGGGCCGGCCCCCGAGGACCGGCTGGATATGGAGCAGGATACAAATTCAAGAGGAGTGTTTTGTCCGTCGCCAGTTGAGTTTTTTTTGGGGGGCTTTTCGAAGTGAATAAAAGCTTATTTCTCCTGGAGGCAGAAGAAGGAATCGCGCATCAGGGTCATTGCTCTTTCTTCGCTCCGGGGGACGGCGGCAATATGAGACACATTCTGTACACGGCTAGTTTATCACGTCCCACTTTAGCCAGGATTAACCGGCTGCAGCCAGGTGGGCTAAGGACACCGCCATCGTGT
>JAOXYL010000010.1:1689559-1706505 GCA_028564955.1 Terapon puta
GGGGGGGGGGGGGGGGGGGGGGGGGGGGGGGGGGGGGGGGGGGGGGGGGGGGGGGGGGGGGGGGGGGGGGGGTCCGCGCATCTGCAGCGGGAGCGAGCAGAGAGAGAGAGAGAGAGAGAGAGATGGAGAGAGAGAGAGAGGCGGAGACGCGCTCCACATGCTCAGCCTCCGGTGCGCGTCTCCGGCGCCGTTTACGCTTCATGATGCAGCTTTTCGCCCTGAACGCGGCTCAGATGGAGGCTGACGGGGGGTGAGGACGTGTCGGTGGACGGGCCGGGCCCCCAGCAGGCCACCTTTAGGTCTGAGGACGGGCACAGTCCAGGCAGCCTCCATCAGAGAGACACTGACAGTCAGTGAGAGAGCTGTGACAGGACATGATGACAGAGTGGATTTATTATTATTGATTATTATTATTTCATTTTTATCTGCCTCATTAAGAGTCCTCGTTCATATTTATCTTATTAATACTGATTCAAACATATTCAAGAAATATATCTGTAAATATTATTATTATTATCATTATTATTATTATTATTATTATCATCATTATTATTATCATTATTATTATTATTATTATTATTATTGTTGTTGTTGTTGTTATTGTTATTGTTGTTGTTGTTACAAGATCATGTTTTATCTGTATTTTAACAACAAACTGTATGGGCAGTGTAAGATGCTGGAGGTTTTCAGTGCATTACATCACTCTGTAGGTGCTGACTTTGAGAGTGATCCTGCACTGACACCTGCTGGTCAGACCGGTGACCTGCACACTGGACGGTGGATTATTAAAGGATCGGTGCAGGCAAATGATAAAGAACATCCACATGAAGGGAGGATTAAGAGCTCTGGTCCAATGTGCAGCTGTAACTCTGAGGAGCTTTGTGCCAAGAGTGTTGTGTCAAAGGTCAAGGAGGTGATGGTTATAGTTTAAATCTGGGTCACATAATAAAGCCATTTTGAGTTTATTCATCGGTTAGAGCGCTTTCACCATAAATGCATCGCAGCTTGGCCCTTTTGCATGAGAAATAACCGATTGGTTAACTCGTTGTCTAAAGAGTTGCTCATATAAAGTGTAGATACATTTTTGTATCACTTTTTTACATGCTGTTGTGTAATCTTTCTTTTTAGCCCTAACCCTTCTTTTACAAGACATCATGTCTCAGAAGTTCTTCATATGATTTGTTTGTAAAATCCTAATTTGAGATGGGGCAGGCTGTCAAAACAACTGTGGTGGAGAGAAAAGTACAGCATTATATTATGATATTTTTAATGTCATGAAATGGAGATACCCCAGTACAGCACAGACCCCTCATATGTGTATTTAGGCACAGTACTTGTATGAGATTAAATTGTCTGGTGTAATAACTACTTTGATCACCAGACACATACCATACATAACCCACTGCACTAATGTAAATGTCTGTGACTGTGAGAGTGGTAAACCTGTTTCTGATTCTAGCAAATGTATGACTGATTTATATACCCTGTCCCTGCTTTTTATGAGAGGTGTTTCCCTACAGGTGATGACCACCCGACTCATGTTAGTGTAGTGTAGCACTCTCAGTGAGGTCTCTGGTGTTATTTCCTTTTCAACTAGCACTGACGTCACAAAACAGTGACCTCTACTGGCCTGACAGGGTAACTGTCACAGCAGCACCGATAGTGGTGAGCTGCGCATCCATTATAAAATATAATAAAATAAATCCATTACAGCTCAGCTTTTCTTCTGATGTAGAATAAACGTGTTTAAAAGCACTGGATTATTAAAGAAGCTGCAATTAGACTTACCATACATCTGCCAGAGAAAACTATTTATGCAGAAGAAATCATAGACACATACAACAGAGTGGATAAGTTTATAAAAATATATAAATATTCAATAACTTAATTCTGTTAAGAAGTAAAAAAAAGACACACATAAGCACATATATAGAAAATATTATTTGTGAGGTGATAGTGTCTGCAGCTCCTGCCTGAAGAGGTGCTGAGGCCAGGTATTTATGGAATCTGGTCTCCAGACCTTCCTGTTTCACTGAGGTCTCATTCACAAACCTCCATAGTCACTTACCTGCGGTACTGAGGATCATATCTTTTGACCTGACCTGATGCTGCCCTACATGCTGCTGATGCTAAACAGGTACCCGCAGGTGTCTGACAACCAGCCTCAACAGCAAACAAATACCAGCATGAGATGTGGCCAGAGCACCAGCCAAAACCCTCCTGCAGGAAGCACTGCATGAGATGAAAGACAGGGCACACATCATCATCACCATCACCATCATGATCATCGTGATCATGATCATCACCATAATGACCATCATCATAATCATCATCACCATCACCATCATAAACATCATGATCGTCATCACCAACATAATTATCATGATCATCTTTATGATCATCATTACCATCATCACCAACATAATCATGATGATGATGATGATCATAATCATAATCATCGTTATCTTATTCATTATCATCACCAACATAATCATGATGATGATGATGATCATAATCATAATCATAATCATAATCATCGTTATCTTATTCATTATCATCACCATCATAATCATGATGATCATAATTATGATTATTGTGATGAAAATTATGATGATGTCATAATCATCATAATCATCATAATCATGATCATCATGATAATCACCATCAACATTATCATCATCATGGTCATCATCATCATCATCATCATCACCGTCACCATCACCATCACCATCACCATCACCATCACCATCACCATCATAGTCATCATGATTATGATCATAATGATCATCACAATTATTATCATTATCATCATCATCATGGTCATCATCATCGTCATCGCCGTCAGCATCATAATCATCATGATTATGATCATCATCATCACCAACATAACCATCATGATCATGATCATGATAATCATCACCACTATCACAATCATGATGATTATGATCATGATGATTATGATCATCATGACCATCATCATCACCAACGTAATCATCATAATCATGATCATCATGGTCATAATCATGATCATCATCATTATCATCACCTTCATAATCATGATTTTGATGATGATTATGATCATCATGATGAATCATCACGATCACAATAATCATCACCATCATCATTATGATCATAGTGATTATGACCATGATCACCATCATCATTAACATCACCATCATAATCATGATTTTGATCATCGTGATCATCGTCACGATTATGATCAGATCATAATCATCATCATCATCATCATCATGACCATCATCATTATCATCACCATCATATCATGATGATCAATGATGACATGATGATCATGACGATTATGTTGGTGATGATGGTGATGACGATCGTAATTATATTATTATGATGATCAAAATCATGATTATGATGGTGATGTTAATGATGATGGTGTTGACGGTCATAATCACAATGATCATATCATGATGGTGATGATGATGATTATAATTGTCATGATGATCATCATGATTATCATAATCATCATCTCTATGATCGTCATCAACATCATCACCATGATGATCATCATGATTGTGATCATCATCACCAATATAATCATCATCATGATTATGATCTTCATGATCATCATAATCCTCATGATTATGATGATCATCATCACCATCATCACCAACATAATCATCGTGATCATCATCATTATCATCACCATCATAATCATGATTTTGATCATCATGATCATCATCAATATCATGAGGATCATGATGACAATTATAATCATGATAATCATCATCATAATCACCAACACAATCATGATGATTATGATCATCATGATGACCATCATGATCACCATAATCCTCATCACAATCAGCTTCAGCTCATCACATTCTACTGGGATGGGATCAAACACATTCAAGTGTTTTAGAGTCATAGTTATTGACGGAATTCATAAGACGAAGAATATGAATTTAGAGTCCATTTTCACTGTCCAATCAGTAGGTCGAGCTTGTGACTGAGTAAGAGAGAGAGGGTGATTTTAATAAGAAGCCCAAAGGCTGATAAATTAACATTCATCCTCCCGGGACCTTTGATATCAAACATCATTGTGAACCATCCAATTTTAGTGAAGTTATCTCACTTTGGAGAAAATCGCCATCCTTAAAGTCAAATATCTTGAATCTTCTGCTTAATAATTCTGCTTTTAACAGTCTGAACCCCAGTTCGCCCACAGTGTTCAGCATCACTTTGTGCCAAATTTGGGTCTAGACATCCACTTAGAGCAGCACTGAAGTCTTAAGTTGGCTTTAAGTGAAACATGTATTTCATTGAGTGCTTTTACTTTGAGATTTGTTCAACAAATAACACCTTTTAAAGTGATTTTTCAACCCTTCATCCTTTGCCTGATGTTAAATCAAACACTTGTAGAATAGTGGAAACACATGTCATGTCATATTATTGACACATCACAGGAATTGGTTTTATGCATGCAAAAGTGCAGTGAGCTCATTGTGTCAGGTTAGCAACAGTGAGGATGCACCCACATGTATTTTTTTTATAAATGAATACTTCATAAGAGTGGTGTGGTAAAAGCACTTTCAAGTCAATAAAAAAGCAAAATAGATCAAGGCGAGTGGTTGGATGAATGGATGGTATGTGAAAGCATAATGAATTGCTGATGATTTAATAAATATTTGAAAGCTTGTAACCCCTTTCTATATTCTATTGTAAAGCCAAAGCTTAAAATGTAACTCTATGTATGTTGGTTCTGTGGCAAGTTCATTGCTGTTCTAGTTACTAGGACTGTTGCTATGATTGCAGCTGGTAGTACTATTACAAACAGTAATATAAGTTTATCTTATAGGAACATACCAATGCTAGAAATCCATAAATGATGATGGAGTCAAACAAAAATCAGACTGGCATTAAAAATTTAGACAACACTTTTGGTACTGAAAGTAATTCTTGGAAATTCATGAAAATATTGAAAATATATGAGTTTTATTCATTAGGAATATGTATGATTTTTTTTTACACAGGGATTATTTTAAAATTGAAACATTTGATTGTTGTTTCACTGGAGCATCATGTCCTGTAGAGGGCACTATCTCCTAACTAATACTACTCCCAGCTGGGACCAGTGCAGTGTTACACTGTGGTCACAGTGTATGCTTTTAACATCAGGACCAAAGTGCAAGAATCCATTTGTGTCAGAACTGGTTACTCGTCCTTTATCCCCCTGCCACTGCACCACCACCACCTCCACCCTCATCCGCCCTCCTCCTCCTTCCGTGCCCCCGTTTGACTGACACCGATACACTGCAACATTTTGAGAAGCTCAACATCTCTCAGGCAGCACAGGCAGGCGTGGACAGTTGAACTTCCTACACTGAGCCTGCTTTGCTAGAAGAGGCGATGCCGTTATACAGGTCTGAACTCACCAATGACCCCGACTACTTTGTTTACTTACTTACTGAGTTTAGGTGAAGATGACAGTTTATGTCATGGAAACCAGACTTTTATAAAGAAGATCTTTAAAAGCTTTTCAGGAAATATCATTTATGGAAGTAAGTCAAAGTATTTTGTGTCAAAGTAGCAATCACCCAGTACAAAGGTATAGATACAAATAAAGGTTTACTTGGGTGAACACACAGCAGTATGATCAGAAAATGTACTTAAAGTATCAAATGAAGAGGCACTCAACAGGCAGCAAAAAGGTCACTGTCAGATGTTCTGACTTATAACAGGATTATTGTTGCTGCTGCATTACCGAGGAAGCAGCGTTTCCATGTAACTGCTTGAGGTGAGGTTTTACTATTCTATTACTTAATATATAAATAACAAGGCCGTTGGGACTCCTGATGCAGCCATGGTGCAATTGAGTGTGAACGTGTCCACGCTCAGGAAAAGCACCTCAGGATGTTCAGTTTGGAGACAAATACGCTCAGTGGCTCAGCCCGGCGCTTTTCAAACCACTTTTTGTGCTTGACTGACTCCTGAAGGCTCGAGGAGGCAGAGATCAGCCTGCCAGATTGGTGTGCACGCAGCTGCAGACAGCCTCAGCCTGCCCAGACCTTTGAAGTGGACTTTCACCGTGCAAAACTTTAATGTCAGTTTGTTTAGTGACATCATTTCTAGTTATGATTGAGTTATATTATATTCAAACACCAGATGCAAGTGAAATATGCTGATTTTCAACAGCTGTTATTTTCAGTCTGATATGTAGAGTTTGTGGTGTCCTGAAGTCAACGTGGACTAACATGATTTTGTCGAGGGAGCGAACAGGCCAGCGAAGTGGAGAGGCTGAGGTCTGTGATAAAGTGTCCAACAGCCCAGCATGCCAGTGGGCTCTGAGTTTCAGCTTAGGGAAATCAAAATGAGCTGGAAAAGTGGCTCAACTGTGGGAACAAACTGCAGTCCACATCCACTGTTTGTACTCCAGTGCACGCGGAGCTTTAAAATGTGGTTTTTACGTGTGAAGGGATCTGTTTTTGTTCCCTCTGGTAAACTTTTCTCGGACTCTTCATGAAACACTGGCCACACTTTTCAGCATCCTTACAACCATTCAATCATTCTCATCTTACTGCATGTCTGAGCTGCAGGAGGAGACTGGAGCATCTCAGCCCCTCTCAATATGTGTGTGAATTTCTCACAAGTAGAACACTTTTTTTTCTCGTTTTGGATCAGTCACATGGTGGACTGTGTATAAAATATGATATCCATCTCTACATTCGTCACAGTGATGACACAAAGTGAGGTTTCATTTCGCTCTGGCAGTGACACATTTAGCAGATTCAAGTGTGAACAGCGCTGCAGATTTCTCATGAATTCGGAGGCGAGTCCCAAAAATAAAGACAATACGACACCTTCATTTCCCCGCCTGAGAGAGGCATTCATCAGAGCATCAAAGGGCGAGAGGAGAAAGGACTGACAGTCTGAGAGAGGCAGAGAGGGGCTGGTGCACTGACATCAGGGGGGAAAAAGAGGAGAGAAAGAGAGAGAAAAGTGTTTGTGTTGGAGGGGAAGAGAGAAAGAGCGAGGGAGGAGGAGGAGAGAGAGATTGCACCGCAGCACAGCCGTGCGTAAATGTGACCATCCTCTCCGCGGCTCCATCCATCCATCCATCCATCCATCCTCTCCTCCCTGCAGCCTCCAGCTCCTCTCTCCTCCTCTCTTTCGGGATCACCTGCTCGGTGGTCGGTGCTCAGCTTTGGACCGTGGAGTCCCGGGTGTCTCGGCTCGGCGCCCTCCTCCAGGGGCTTGGGGGAGCGCCGGGCACCTCGTCCAGGTTCCTGCCGGGCTTCGTGTCCACCGCCGGGGAGAACCATGGCTCGGAGCGGCGGGAGAGACGCGGCTCGACCCGCTCCCGGATGCCGGTGATGCGGGGTCTGATCGCGCCGCAGAACACCTTCCTGGACACCATCGCCACCCGCTTCGATGGGACCCGTGAGTACATCTCATCAGTGAATTACCGCTAATCCCTTCATTTCGTGGTGCGCAATGGACGCGCCAACGGTGTGTTCACCCAGATCCTCTCTCATCCAGATCTGCTTGTTTGGAAATAAAAAGGAAGAATATTTCAACTCTAAAAAATTCAAAGTCCCCCAAAGTGCCTCATGAGGTCTGGGGACAGTTGGAGAGGCAGAGGGAGCAGGAGCGCTGATCCTTGGACTGATGAATGAATCATGATGAATGAAAGCGCAGACTAATGTTTAGCATATTAAGATTTGATGAGCCTACCTGAGCACCCAGTGTAAAGATGAATTAACCATAGTCCACTGGTCCCCACAGAGCCTGTCACAGACAGTGTGTGCGCTTCAGAATAGAGATGGTGTGAAGTCAGCCAGGGCAGCTATTAGATTTTCTATTTGCATTAAAGTAAGTGATCATCTGCCCTTGAACAAAATAGCTGAAGCTACCTGGCTGTAAATAAACTATTCAAAACTGCACAAACAGGGTTGGTATTTTAATTAACAGCTATGCTATATATATATATATATATATATTTTTAAAAGTATTAAAAATGGGACCATCACATTTCCAAAGCAAATTTGTGATTCCTGACTGTGTCTGTGATTGTAGGCTGAGCTCTAATGTCCTGATTCACCACAAATATATGGTGTTAATTAATGCTATGAGTCAGAGATTCAATATGCCACAGCCTTTACTCGACATTCAGTCATATAGTCATTAACCTGCTAGGGTTGCCCGGGGGAAATAAAATTAGCTGCCATGCCCATATTACCCCCCACTCCTCCCACTCTCTGCAATGTGTTTTTGTGCAGGAATGCTTCTGTGTGCAGTGTGGTAAGGCATCCATTTAGGAATCTACTAAATAAAAGCACAAATTCCTGAGAATGGATTTTGACATAAGGGGCCCTTTTAAAGATCAGGAATCAGGAAATAATGAGGCTTGGGGCTGTTATCAGCGTTGCCAAACACTTTAAATTAAATCACTTCAAACTAGTTGAAGCACAGTAAGAATCGAGCGCTCAGGAAGTTCTGGGAACTCAGAGATGTTGCCCACTTTGTGCAGTTGAAAATCTATCTTTGCATTGATTGCTGTGTTGATGTCTTCTTATTTTCTTTTTAAAATGGCTCTATATGAAGAAAACATCTTAAACTATAACATCAGCTAAAATGTGGCATTCAGCAGCACATCATTCTTGGATGTTGATGAAGAAGTAATCTTTGCTCACCTTCTTCACACACAATTAATTGCAAAACCATATACATTAGTCTGTGCATTAACCCTCTGTAAATCTATACAGCCATCACAGCCAACCAATATGCAAACTGCATTTATTATAGCTTAACACTGTTACATAACACAGTCCTCAAGGTGCAAACTGACAGGCAGGGCTGTGCAACAGACAGAATGCATGCATGACGGATATACTGTGTGAATCAGGGCAGGGTCTGTCTATTTTCTGATACAGAGCTGTAAATTACAGCAAATTCAGAAGATAAATATTCATTTGTGTGGATAACAGTGGCATTCCTGTCTGAAGGTCCAACACGTTTAGATGGTGCTGTGGAATAATCAGTCTCGTAATGATATTCAGTGACATCAGTATGTATTTGAAGTTTCCTGTATGTCCCCTGAAGGCAAAGTTTCATGATATAGCATGAATTCAATCAGAATTTTTCATGTTGCGTCAACAGCAATCTGCCCCGCTCTAATCTGAGAGTGGAACAGATTGAACTTCCCTGTATGTGATCGCTTCTTGCAGCAGCTCGGCAGCTTCAGCGTTAAAGCCGGCTGAAGGACTTCCATTCGACACAGGGAGTTCTTTGCTCACTTACGTCTGCTGCACAAAGCCATTGCAGCCTGAGAACTCCCCAGAGAAGCTGATGATCATTAGCATGAGATTAGCGAGATGTTCAAAATACAGGCCACTGACGCTCCTTGGCTGCTGCTTGCTACGTCAATGAAAATCACTAACATAACGAGCGGCGAGGTACAGGCTTGCACAGAACCCTACACCCTCTCAAAATATATTTAACCTCTTGCTGAGAATGCATAGGACAAGGATCAGGTGGCTCAGAACATTAACCCCCTGCACCTTATATTCTGCAGCAACCCTATGAGATTTCCCAAGGGTGCAGGCCTACAAAGAACATGATGGCGAGGCATACTCCCACGAGCCCTTTAGCATGTAGCATTGCAAGAGTAAAAAGCTGCTCCACTGCTTCACAACCAGAATAGCATACAGATCGCAACTCTTGAATCTGAAGTTTGATAATCAGCCTCCTCTCCGGCACCTTGGAGTAAGAGGATCATGAATGTATGATTATTTGAGAATACCCTCTTGTCTCCACTTTCAAGAATGGGAATTACTCTCTCCTTTAGTGAGTCCACAGGCACAGTCAATCTCATTGTGACACTTGAAAAGATAATATAATCCAACAATATTTGGAGCTTCCATGATCTCATCGAGCCTGAGCATGTTACTACTGCTAAGCACTTTAGCATTTCAGAGATCTGCAGTGGTCCCTTTCAGCAACAGAGGCTTCGCAAATGACTCTAGTTAAAGGTTTTCAGACCTCTTCCAACAGGAGCCACTACAAGGCCCTCAATTTATCCTCACTTTGGATTAACAGCTCTGCTTGCTAATGTGCACAGTATTTAAATCAAAGATACAACTAAAAAGCCGTCCATCAGTCTTTGCCCCAAGTTGTTCTGGCAGAAAAGTTTTTTGTTCCAACATGATCACTGTGGAAAATCCATAATTAGTATGATCTGACATTTTGTGGAGGTTATTTTTAATTATTTTATCTCCCTGCACATCCTGTTTCTTGGTACAGGAGGAGAACAATGACAGCAGTTGACAGTTAAAGAAGGTCTTAATTAACCCTGATTAACCATTAGTAAACACACTGCTTATGACTTGTTAATGTTCATCAGTTAAGGCATTAGCATAAGCCTGAAAATGAGTCATAATCTGAACCAACTACAGTAAATGAATGAAACTTTTGTTGTGTGGAAAGAGATGAATGATCACGCTGAGCTCTTCATTCATGGTTATACTCTTCTGCTCTTTCCCCTAACCTCTGTGCAGGACTGTGGTCAAAGCACAGCAGGGGGATTTTAATGAGGAGCTTCTCCAACCAAAAACACTGTGGAACTGTACATATCTGTCCACGGGGAGCTGCCAAGAAAGTGTGTAAACGTCAGAGGATTTTTTTGAGGGCTCTCAAAAAACACTAAGGACCTGGAAAGATGTGTGACGCCACATTAAATAGCAGAGAAAACAGTGCAGGTTGAGAAATGCCAAGTCTGAAGCATCAAGGACAGCACTCTCACCGAAGTTTTTGTCTTATGTTTTTTAGCCATTCTGTGCACTTGGTTTCAGAATACAGGATCTATCCACTGACTGATAGGGAGTTCTCAAATACTGAAAACAAGCTGAGCAGAACTCTATTTTTCTTCCATCTTTGCTATACAACATTAATGCCACACGGTAACCGGGGAGACTCCTGGGAATTCTCTCTCGTGTTCTTTTTTTTTTTTTTTTACATTGCAGGAGAAAGCTCCAGTTAGAGCCCAGATATATCTCAATATACCACATACATATTTATAAGTACAAAGGTTACAGATTTCAATTAATCTCTCAGGGAAGGCAGTGTCTGTCAGTCACTCTGGGTGCCCAGATGATGAAGCCGTGTCCTCGGATGTACTAATTGATAATAATGACTCATCCTCGCCTTGTGGGAGACTTTTTGTTCTGTGTGTGTTTGGCACGTCTCATGCTCTGACAAAGGTCTGTTTGTGTTGATGGACTGTAAACCTGCTCTTTGCAATGGATATAAGTGTGCAGATGCTTCAATTGAACTTCTCCTTGAAGAACCACATTTCTGAGCGTTGAGGTCATCATTTGCACATTTGAGAAGTTGTGATTGAGATTTAACTATGGCTACATGTAAGGTTAATTTATCATTATATTGATTTATTGTCTTTTAATGCATTGATTGCCTAGCATGCAAAATGTCAAAAAAATAATGATTAATGATCTCAAACAGCCAGTGCCCACAGGATTATATTGAACTTGTTCATTTTGTAAAGCAATCTAAAACCCCAAAGGGACTGAACTGCATGTGGCACAGAAAAAAGCAGCAAATATTCACAATGGGACCAATTGTTTCTGTACTTGATAAACGAGTTAAAAACATGTATCGGTGTTCAGAAATGACAACTAATTGTTAGTCGGTTGGGGCTTTATGGTGTGAAAATACTTGTCAGGGAAAACATACCAGTGCCTTTATTAAATATTTAACCATTCAAAGTGATGATGCTTATGTACTTAAGATCAAAACTACTGCATTGCCTAATTCAGATACATATACTTCATTCAGCTTGGACATATCTTTGCAATCTAATGAGAAATAAAAATGATAAAAGTTAGCGAATGAGGCAGAGGATTGATTTCAGTGATGGATTTCCATCTTTTCGTCAGTGGAGTTGCGGCACAAAGCTGTGGGCTGTGAAGTTTTGAGGCTGATGCGGAGTGAAAATGTGTTTTTGGTTAAGGATTTAGGAAACACATCAGAGAGCTGGTTCAACAAATAATCCTGCACGCAGAAATCATCTAGCTGCCAGTGTTCATCTCTTTATTGTTTACCAGCTCTCGCTTTCATTTCTTTGGCACAGGCCTTATTTTGACCTGTCATGTTTTGCTCTCAACCACCGTCAATTGATGCAATAGTATACATGGATTATAGATGACTAGTGTGAATACACACATCATTATAGATATATTTCCATCATAATAAGAAGATGGAATTCATTCCAAACGATCTTTCTTGGCTTGACAGGACAAATACTGGCACTGCCTTCTGATTTTAAACCAACTTACCAACCTTATGAGGAACATGAACAGGTAGCAATCTATCAACTAGGACTGAGAGTCTACAGCCACGCCAGCAGCTGTGTGATGTTTTACTTATGCACAGAGATCTTTGAGGGGTTTAGAAGGATTTATTTTTATCTGACTCAGTCATTTTAACTTGTTAACATGTTTTTCCATAGCTAGCTTTAAACACAAAGTACAGCAGCAGGTTCATGGCATTTGTTTTAGAAGTACTGGACAATCCATTCATCCTGAGAAGAACATGGATGTGTGCACCACTTAAAACCAGACATTCCTCGCTACAGGAAAAGTCAAATGTTCAAACATGAATCCCTGTTCAAAATTTCCAATCCATCAAACGGCTGTTGAGAAATTTCCGTTTGTTTCAAAGTGGTGACAGAATAACACTGCACCCCTCGAGCTTTCATGCATTTTTACCGAGGGAGAAACATAAAATGGTTTGTGCCATCACTGGGGTCAGGTTACTGAGGTTTCGGGTGATTTTCAGCACCAGAGGAAATTGGTTGTATTTCCACAGACGGGTTGTGACAGTCAAAGAGTGTCTGAGGTTTTTTTTGTTCAGTAGTAGAGGAGGTGGTTTTGTTATATGTGTGTGCACAGCATATGCGTGTAACAAAGCGACAATCTAAAAATGGAAATAAGTAAAGTCACTACTGTGTCCTTAAAAGTGCTATAAACAAACATGTGTGTGCGTGTTGGGCTCACACTGTGTGGATGTGCTGTGGCGGGCTGTCGCTGCCGGTGTTATCAGTGGGGTTTATCGGGGTTCCCCAAGCTGCTCGGGGGCTGAGTATGAGTGGTTTTGTCGTTCAGCTCGTACGTTATTACACCTCGACCGTAGTGTGGATGTGGCAGGCTCGCCTAGTGCCTGGGGAATGGGCAGAAAATGAATACAACAAAAGAAAAATAGGATCACAGCACGCGGCCTGATAGAGGGAAAATGACGGAGGGCAGGAGCACTTTCTCTGAAACCAGATCACGTCTTCAGGGGAGGAAATGGCCATGTAAATGTGGAGCTGACCGCTATACAGTATACAAACAAGGTACAGTGTATCCTTGTACAGAGTGGAGAAGCAGAAAATTACACATCCAGATACACAGATGTGATTCAGGACTTGTTAGAAGCTTTTGGTTCTGTATCTGAGTCCATCAGTGATGATGTAGTGTCTTTGCTGTAACGTGGCGATTAATATATTTGCTGCTCATATTTCACCTGTCTGTCAACACAACTCCATAAGTGGAATAATCTCAAAATATTAAAGGGATCATGCAGATTTTTGACCACTAGCAGTGCTATGGAGCAATGTCTTCCTGTTTTATTTGCACCTCATGCACATGGAAATGGACACACATGGGCATGCATGAGCTCATGGTCGATTTGATACGCATTTATGCCAATAGGTTCATGCAATTACACACATTGACAGTTGATAGAGGTCAACCACTGAGATAGAAACAACAGCATTGTCGTCCCGGAGAGAAATGAGCTGACATGGAACACATCATTGGGCTCAACGTGATGATGCTCACCGTGAATAAAGTGAGGTCCATACTGAAAAGGTTTTCCCTGTTTGGTGTGGAGGAAGTTGATTGGCCTGCACAGAGCTTTGTCCTCAGCCCCATGCAGCACAATCTGGTGGCTGAACAGGGGCAAATCCCTGCAGTCGGGTTCCAAAATGTTGGGAGAAAACCTTCACAGGAGGCTGTTATCGCAGCATTTTAATACCCACATTGGTTCAGAATAAAATGAAAGGTAATGCATAGGTAACCTTGCTGATTCTTAGTGTTTAAGAAAATCTAGAGGCTGCTTCCTTTTCTTAAACGTGCCTCTGAAAGCTCTGACGTTTGAGGCCAGTAAAAGCCTTTTTCGCCTTATATGAAAGCACTATCCTTGTTTTTATGCAAAATGGGCTCCGCACTCTTAAATATTAATATATTCCTCTTTTCTACCACTTAATCATCTCAAAAGTACAAGCCTGTTTTTTTTTTCTGGGAGAAGTGATTCATCAAATCCTATTATATTCTGTCACAGTCTTCAAAATCATCGGCTGCATCATTCCTCCGCTCAGAGTGGTGGACAGCCGAACCTCCCCTGCTGCCTCTGGAGCAGTCTGAGCGATCAGATGTTATTACAGCCACTTCTCCGTTTATTTTGCACACCTGGTGAGGCTGAGGACGGGGAGACGGCACCGCTGTCTGCTGTTGTCACCACAGATCCATCTGGCTGGGTACGAGAAACACGGCCCTCGCACATGTTGCATCTCAACTCCCTCCGCGGTGTGTTTTCTTTTGTCGGGGGGGGATAAAAAGCTGAGAAAGCTGCAGAAAATGTGACACGTTGGCATCCGTCGGGGAGACATGACACTTTGATAAAGCAAGAGAACACACCCCCAAAAAGTCCTTTTAGTCAAGGTGCAGCTGAAATTGGTGGACGTGAATGCACATAATGAGCTATTTATCCCTTTTAACTCCACATATGCTGTGTCAGCAGAATTACTCATAAGTTTGTAGTTGTACTTCTTCAGAGGAAGTGTGTGACTTCCCATGAGTTTTTTTGCGGGAGCATTTACGCTGGACATGCTTTATTAATGCATGAATTATTAAATTTCATTGTCCCCAGTTCATCTCCATGCAGTCTCACTTTCTCCGTGTCTCTATTAATTCGTCCCTCTCTCTCTCTCTCTCTCTCTCTCTATCTCTCTCTCTAACGCCGTCTATCGCTCTCATTCAATCATTGGCACGCCTGCTCCCTCGTCCTATATTGCTCACATTCTTCAAAGTGAGTGCTCCAGTCTTCCAGATTCATTTCTGTGTGGACTTTAATGATCTCGGTGGAACGGGTGTCCGCTCTGCGTGTGTGTCACCTATCAAACCTAATTCAGCTTCCTAATGAATTATTCAAGATTGTCCCCATAACTCAGCCTGTCAAATCATTTGTCTCCTGTTCACAGTCTGCTAACAGACAGTATGCTTACATGCATTTTTTTCATTTGAGATTTCATGAACAGTTTGGAATATTAACTTCTACACCATAAGTGATTTAAGTTTATAATTTTAGTTGGGATATACGTTTGTGGTATATTATTAAGTTATTAAAAGAAGAAAGAATATATGTGAGATATATTCAATAGGAAACAGTACAGGGGGAAATCCATTAAATTTAAGTGATAACTGACAAAAAGTTAACAAAACTCATTCAAAAGTTTGCATAAAATGATACAGATTTGCATGCTTCTACACAGCTAGTATAACAGCACAGGACATATCTATGTGTGATGCTGCATCTCTCACCTCTGACTGCTCTGTATGTTTGTCCTGGATTAGACCAGATTACATAGATCACATGCTGTTCATCTGCACGCCTCTGTAAATGAACGCAGCATTCACAAAAAATGAACGCAGAGCACCATGCTGCTTTGAGGAACCTGTTTGATACTGTATATCACGATTAGAAATGTACAACAAGGGGGTAAAAATGATTGGGAAAGGCAAGATCCCAGTTTCCCACACTGATATACAGTGTGCGGCTGCTTTTATTTGTCTCTGTTCTTCACACGTCCCATCCAATCACTGATGCCCGAGGCTGTGGACATGCAGTAATTACTTTCATAATCTAAATCTGGCATGTCCAAGCTCCACAAAAGAAGTCAAGTTTATCCATGCAGCCCAAAAATCATACAATGATTGATTAAAAAGAAAAAAAAGAAGTTGCTGAAGATGAAAACATTGTTGGGGACAGAGAGGCAGAAAGGGGTGGTTAGAGACGCACGGGACGAACAAAGAAAACTAAAAGATAATTTGAAGGGAACAATGGCGTAGCGAGGAAGAAAAGACGGAGAAATGAAAAAAAAAATCATTGAAAAGCAGCCGGCGTGCTAAATTGTCCCCGAGGAGGGCCCTTCAAAGTGAGCTGAATTACTCCAAAGCCTTTCGCCGTGCAGAGGCGAACACAAAGTGAGAGCGAGCGTGGTGGGAAAAAAAAAAAGAAGAAAGCTGTGCATAAAATTTTAATTATGTTTTCTTTGAATTAATGTGACATCTTAGAGAAATTGAAGGTGATGACCCCACGGATGAGTAAAGCGTGTAGCGTGAATGTGACTGAGCGCCACTGTTCGCCGCCCTTAAAGGCAGAGAGCACCAATGCACCGTGATCGTCCTGCTGCCTTTGTTTTTATTGTGAACAGTTATTTCAGGGGCATTTCACAACTCAGCTTCCACTGAGGGTTTGAGTGAGCCTGCGTGTAAGTCTCATGGGAGCTGTAGTAACAAAACAAAGGCAGCCCTCCAGCTCAGTATCCACATTACAGCATGGATGTTACTCCTCTTTTACATTTATGACACATATTCATATCAACTGTACAAACAAGGACACATTTTGATGTGTATTGCTTTATTATTGCTCCATTAATTCAGCTTAAAATCCCATTTTGTTTCATTGGCAGAGATGGGATGCTGAATTAAGTCCAGGATACTTTATTGTGAATAATGCTGAATCTGCAACTTTACTAAAAAGACTGATGTCTTTTATGTCCTTATCAGTACAATAGCAGCCTTAATTTAGGTCAGCCTGTATGAGAGGAGACTCTGTTTTAAAGAGATTTTAATGATTGA
>JAOXYL010000010.1:1706605-1720560 GCA_028564955.1 Terapon puta
GTTTTATCCCCTTTCTCTCTCTCTGCGTCTCCTCCTTTTCACCCTCCCATCTTTAATCCATCCAGACAGTAACTTTGTCCTTGGCAACGCTCAGGTCCAGTCCCTCTATCCCATAGTCTACTGCTCCGATGGCTTCTGTGAACTGACTGGCTTCGCCCGTGGCGAGCTGATGCAGAAGAGCTGCATGTGTCACTTCCTGTACGGCAGCGAGACCAGCGACCGCCTCACCTCGCAGATGCAGAAAGCTCTGGACGAGCGTCGGGAGTTCAAGACTGAGATCGTTCTGTACAAGAAGAGTGGTGAGACTGCATGGCTGGGGGACACTGTCAAACTGAATCATGCTTAATGCCGGCACTCAAAAATATATGATCTCTGATGTGTGTGTCGACAGCGGGGTAATTTCCCTTTTGGCTGGAGAATTCAAACCTCTTTCCTTTGAACAGGCTCCAAGTTCTGGTGTCTGCTGGACATTGTGCCCATAAAGAACGAGAAGAGCGAGGTAGTTCTGTTCCTGGTCTCGCATAAGGACATCACAGAAAATAAGGACCTGGACCATGGCAGTGAATCTGACACTGGTGAGAGAAAGCGTGAGAACGAAATTGAAAGTGGGGGCTTTTCCAATTCCACCATAATTCACATGAAATGATCCAATAGAGGCTTTGCAGCTGGGCCACAAATCTATCTGCACACATCAACAGTGATATTATGGAGGTTGTTTGACAGCATTCACCAGATAGATTTTCTGTTCTACTTTTTTATTTATTTATTTATTTCTCTGCACTTTTACACATTAATGGTATATTGATTGTAATATACTGGAATTAATGCGCTTACATGAGATGTAAAAACTGATGCTTCATTATAGCAATACTAGTCATCAATGCAATACTCTCATATACTGTACATTTTCCAGTCAACAGAGGCAGCACTGAATTTCTTGGCTCAGTCCTCTGAGATGCAAATTTTGCAGACTGCATGGACTGTAATGGAAGAGAGCGATAAAAATCAATGTTTACACCTGCTTGGTGTTGATATGTGATACAAATGTCTGACCAAAATAGCTAGTTGATTAATTATTTAGTTGATTAAAAGAAAATTTGGTAACTGTTTGATAATTGTTTCCTAATTTTTCACACACAAAAAAAGATTTTATGGCTCCATCTTCACAAAAGTAAGGAATTTGTGCATTTCCTTTCAGTCAGTTATCAGCTGAAGCAACTTACTGTGTAGTCTGATGTTGCAAAAAAAAATCCCACCTGGTGACAAGCAATAATAATGACTACTAAAAACTAATAGAAATAACTGCTAGAATCTAGTAGAAATAGCTCATTTTATTGCTGTTGGTCTCTTGGTTTGCTTACGTAGGTCTTATAGTAGCATTAGCATTAAATAGAGACCGCTGGATATTTATTTTCCAATAATATGATGGGTTGAGGGGTTCTCAGACATTTTGCGTTTCCTATTACATAATACACCTGAGGTGCTAATAACAGAGTAAATATACAGTGTGGACTCAATGCATAATGCCCTGATAATGTTGTGTAATGGATTATATAGCCTCATTAATTTGGCTCAGATTTTTGTAGCTGTAAGAAACAGTGACAAAATAAAAATCTAAATCAAGTGCACAAAATAAAAACAAGATTTAAAGTACACAGAAAAACTGGATATTGCAATGCAGCTAAAAGGCCGGGCTCCACACAGCTCTCCTCTCCCTCGAAGGTCAGTATCACTGGTGATTATTGGTGCTGAAATACACCAACGCTGAACTTCACATGGAAAGTTTCTCAGATTTACTTACCTACAAACAAAGTTCCTGATCACAGTATCATTGATATGAATTCATTTCACATCGATAATGTCCGTGTGACCAAGTCATCGTAAATAAAATAGCCTAAATAAAGTGAAATAATATGCGGTCAGATCGTTCATTTTTCCCATCAAACCATGTGACAGTGTTTTTGTCAGGCACTCAGTGCGACTTGCTCACATGCTGTACAGCAGCTGTGTCTGCCACATATCAGGACGTCTCTTTAATTATGTGTTCTTTCCCTCAGACGAAGAAACTGGGCTGGAGATCCACAAGATCAGCCGCCCGCCAGGCTTCAACATGGAGCGCCGCCGCAGTCGGGCCGTTCTCTACCAGCTCTCTGGACACCTTCAGAAACAGGACAAAACCAAAACCAAGCTGAAGATCAACAATGTGAGGCGTGTTCACTTTGGTACTCTGACACTGATTAAAGGTTTACCAACGCTGAGCCTTTGCTCTGATGCCGCCATCATGTTCATGTTCTCCAGATGATCTTTTGACTGTGATTACCCTTCTCTTTATCACGAGGCACTTTACGTCTTAGGCCCTAACGATAAAAAAAGTTGTGTGTTTGTTCAACATTTTAGCACTGTGAGGCTGTAATGAACACTGTGGTCTCTAGGAGGCACTAGTAAGGCCTCATATTTGCACTAAATTTGCATTTGTTAATAAAGGGGCAATACGCTTGTCAAGTGCTGTCTTCAGGGGCTTTGTTTGCAAAACAGCTTGATTTGCATTAAGTCAATAAGACGAAAACGTGTAAATTTAAGCAACTGGGACGAAACAAAATATGCAAAACTGCCTTTGCAGTGTGATCTTAGTGACTCAGGACCTCAGAGGGAGGGAATTAGCATAAAAGCTCTCATTAGTCATTTGAATCTATTGAAGGGGGTGTCTGATCAGATATGAATAAAAGGTTTCATCCTCTTGCATCAGCTAACTGTTAACTTGATACTCACTTAAATCACCAGGGATACATCGATTGTTGTCATTACTTGGTACATACAACACATAGACCAGAGTATTCATATAGCACTGTATGGAGTGTATAAATATTTCAAAGGCAAATTATTTTTTAATACTTTACATTTCTGGAGTTTTGACCAGTTTTCTGACATCTGCCTCCTTGGTATGGAGAATTCAAACCATCTAACATGATCCAACCGAAACCTTTAGTAATACTGCAGGTCTCTCTGCAGCAGCACTGCTAATGAATTATTTATTCTTTCAACATATAGGCCTTATGGAGACACTAAGGTATTGATCATTCTTTTCAAAAGCATATATAACCCAAATACAGGTAATATATCTTTATTATTAATGTTTGTTTGTGTGAAAATCAAGAGTGTCCTTGGGGCCAATGCAAACCCGGTGCCAGAGTACAAGGTGGCGGACATCCAGAAGTCCCGTTTCATCCTCCTTCACTATGGTGCGTTCAAGGCAGGCTGGGATTGGTTGATCTTGTTGGCCACCTTCTACGTAGCCGTCACCGTTCCCTATAATGTCTGCTTCACTGCGGTGGAGATACGAGAGGACGGCGGCTCAGCAGCACGTAACCCTCCAAGTGTCAGCGACATCCTGGTGGAGATACTTTTTATCATCGGTGAGTCTGGTTTAACATGATCCACAATTTTTTTCACATGATTTCATTTATCAAAAGATAAGCATTTAAAACAGATATCTGTACATTTACGAAATTACTTCCAGGAACAGCAGGAATCTTCTTAAATATTCTTTCTTAAATAGGAGGAAATATTGCATTTGTTGGGGGCTATTTTCAGCATGGGATGAATCTACAGTTGGTGCTCTAGTGAGTATTTAGGGGCAACAGGACAGTATGTGGGAGTCAAAATACATTTTTCGCAATACTGTGAGTGATGTTTTTTAAATAGTTTGCTTTATGGCACAGAAGAAAATATAGCAGGCTGGATATACATCATACTTATTAGTCAAATCACTTCATTTGTTCTGGCCTTTTCATGGGATTCACTGACAATAAGAAAAATACAACATAACACCAGACTTATCCTTTAAGCCATGTCCCCTCGCTCCTCTCCACATATATCTTCTACTTTCTTCTAATATCAGCTTAACCCTCCTTCCTAGTTTACATAAGGCAATGAGGCCTTCTCTCCTTAATTGGCCCATTTACCTGCACCATCGTCAGCACTGCTGACACAAAGAGCTGAATGCTAATTGAACCTCCTTAATGATCTCGACTTCTTCTCTGCTGCATCTCAACCTGCTGTCTCCTCTCAGGGAACCAAGTCCACTAATCCTGCCAGAGGAAAGCTTGTTAAAGGCAATATCTTAACAAGACAGATATTTTTTGGGTGTCTGCAGTTGAGCCTGACATCGCTTGAACTATTACAGTGTTCAGCTGGAAGCAGCTTCACCAGAGAATTAAACAAACCTTTGTGTTCAGCCCTAGTGCTATGCTAAGCTAACCTGCTGCTCACTGTAGACTGAGGTGAGACTACAAACAATCTTCTCATCGCTGCAAGAAAAGCAGTTGTCTAACCATGACATTGAGTTTTTAATGTAAGAAAACTTCCACTAACACCAAACTGACTGCTGTGCATCTTGATGGAGAGCCAGTTCGACCTTCAACCATCACCACAGTTTTACATGTCCACTAACCATCAGGCCTCCGAGTCCCCTCTGGTGTGTTAACTTGTGTGTTGTGTGCCAGACATCGTGCTGAACTTCCGGACCACCTACGTGAGCACGTCTGGTCAGGTGGTGTACGACCCCCGCTCCATCTGCATCCACTACGTCACCTCCTGGCTGTTTGTGGATCTGATCGCCGCCTTGCCCTTTGACCTGCTCTACGCCTTCAACATCAGCGTGGTTAGTCTCACACACACACACACACACACACACACACACACACACACACACAGTCTACACATACAGTACACAGCCATGCAGCTATGCACTGCAGATTTTGGATTCTTATATAATGTATGCACATTTATATATACGTGCGCGTTTGGAAAGTGCACATAAATCGTACATATTTGACTGGGCTTGCACTTTTGTGTGTCTTTAAGTGCGATTTATGTGTGTTTGTGCATATGTGTGATATATAAGCAGAGGCTCTGCGGGCTCGCCAGTGGTAATAGATGTCATTCTTTTATCAATGGCGCTCCCCAGCCTCTTGACTCTCACTCACCAGTCATTTAATAGGATCGTGAGAGTGCCTGCAAATGTGCAACGAACGTGGAGACACAACACACTGCACACAAACACACACACACATAAGATCTGTTGCACAGCAAAGACATGGAAATGAAGGACACAAAGAGGTGAGGAAGTGTTGTTTTTATCTGAAAAATTAAGCACTGATTGTAGACAACTTGTTGCATCACATTTTCTGGAAACCCTGCTCCGCTTGTGCTCACTGTTTGCCGTAGTGGCTTCAAGGGAGGAAAACTGAGCCTCAACAAGAAGCACGTTATTAGGTAACCAGTAATTTAGCTGATAAATGAGTGCGCTGATGACAAATTACAGGTGGAGCCAAGTAGATTAGCCAGATGATGTTGTGTGTGCAGAGCCTGTTTAACAGATACAGGATAGATGCTGGGTAGCTGTGCTGCAGAGCTGAGGAATCTAAAGGGTCACAAGAGGATTCAGTTGGAACAACAACAAGGATTTTTTGAAATGTGTTTTTTCCTGTAAAACACCAATTACATTTCACCGGCCTGAGCCACAGATTTCACACACCTGTGCAGCGAGTGAGTGTGAGAGTAATTCCCAGAATGCATTCATATTCAGATTTCCAGAGAATTAAATCCTTGCTGAGTGGAGTATAATTCATCGTAAGCTGCGGTGAAACCAGAGCTACTTCAATTAACAGGCCCCTTACAGAGCACCGGCACGAGCAGCCAATGGCAGCCACAGTTAATACTGAGGGAGAAAATCAATAAAGGAATTAGATCAATTTTACCTCCGGGTCACAGGATTGTACCCAGTAAATGATAATGATAGCAGTCATTTTCTCTGAATTGTTTCTGTAGTGAGAGCTGTGACTGAAATTAAACAAACTCTAAGTTTATCTTGAGTTAAATTTGTTGTTGTGGAATATTTCAACCATCATTTACGGTACTTCTGACACTTTTCCTGCGCCCTGAATAAGATGAAGGTGCTCAATCTCAAGATGACTGACGTTCTCACTGTGCATGGGTAATCTCTAATTACAAACTCCCTCTGGCTCCAGATGGGAAACTTTAAAGATTAAACGATCTAGTTTTTCTTTTATGTTGCAGGAAATCATCTCCTGCAGCTATCCAGGAGTAACTAATCCCACCCTAATTAGCTAAACTTTTTAGATCTCGGCTCAAACCCACGATTCGTCTCTCTCCCAGAACTTCGGGGTTCACCTGTTGAAGACGGTGCGCCTCCTTCGCCTCCTGCGCCTCCTCCAGAAGCTGGATCGCTACTCCCAGTACAGCGCCGTGGTGCTCACCCTGCTCATGTCCACCTTCGCCCTGCTGGCCCATTGGATGGCCTGCGTCTGGTACTTCATTGGACGCAGCGAGATCGAAAGTAACAGCCCCGCCTCCTGGGACATAGGTGTGTGTCCGTGTGTGTCGTCTGTATGTGTGTTGCAGATTCGAGATTTCGAGGATCATCCTCATGGCACCACGTATGTCTATAAAAATCCAGCGACTGATTCTGGAGATATTTGTGTCAGAACCAAAGTGGTGACTGATTGACCAACAGTGCGTCATCACCCTCTCTGCAGCTGTGTCACCAGCATGGCTCAAAATAATGGCCAGCGGCACGGGCAGTGAGTTAAAGAGCGAAGACAATGAAAGTAAAAGGTCGCAGTAACAGCAAACAGTGTTTGACACGCAGTCGGCGCTTAACGTTGGAGAATGCAGACCAAAACAAAGACCGTCAGGATCGTTTTCACTCCATCCAGAGCACAGTCTGAAGACATGCTGATATACATTCTCAGTGTGCATCGTGTGTGTGTGTGTGTCCTTTTACTGAGAACACACTTCTAATTATGGTGATGTCTCCCCTCCTACTGTGCCCACCGGTGCCAAACAACAACAATACTGCGAGGTGCATGAGGTGACGGTGGTTATAACGTTGGAGCGATTTATATCAGTATCATGGCAGGAGACAGTGGGAGGCAGGAGAACAGGGATGAGGGATAAAAATGCCGGGAAAATACACAGCAAAGGCCCTCACTAATGCACAGAAACACTGGCGGGCACTTGCACAGCTCACATGCTTTACGTGGAAGAGCGGCATGTCTGTGAATCGTGGGGTAGGCAATTGAGCAAAACACTGAACCCAAATTGCTTCCGATGAGCAGGGCAGCGCTCCATTATTTGTGCTTAATGAGTGTGTGTGCACGGGTGAATGAGAGGCTTTGAGATGCGTTTTGTCTTGCTCGGCTTGAAAAGTGTTGTACAAATGCCATTCTTTTGCCATTATACATTACAAGAAGCTCAACCCCGGTGTTTTTATTCCTCAGATGGGAATTCTACAATACAGCATCGTTCACAAAAACAGTGAGGCTGCAATGTGAATTACAGTCTGTATATCAAATTATAGTGTGAGATGGCGTTCAAAAGGGTTTGTGAGCTGGGGAGCATGAAAGTCCAGTAAATCTCATGGTCAGTGTAAGTTTACATGTTCAAGTGTAGCAAAGGTTTGGTCTGTGCAAATGATTAGAAATTACTATGTGCAATATCTGGACACTATGAATTTCAGTTCTAAAATCCATAGCAGTCTGGTTGATTATTGAGATTTGTCACTCTGGACCTAAATGGACAGACAAACTGACAGTCAAAAATGGTTAGATTTAAGCATTTTCAATAGTAAGGAAGGTATTTTTTGTTCCTTCACCAGTTTTTGTCCCTTTTTTTTACCCGTTCCCCCACATAGAAATGAGGGTTAAACAATGTTTTAATGTGACCTCATGTCTTTTGACATGTCCACCAAGGTTTGAGTGACTGCATTTGGACTCATCCATAATGTAGCATTTTTCATTGTAAATCAGATTTTTAAAAAAAATTGACATTGAGAACTTTTTAACTATGAAAAAAAGACAGAAAGGCAGACACATTTAGAAACACACAAATATAAGCTGACATTATCAGGAAAGCAGGCGCGCTGTGTCTGACCTGTCCTCCTCCCGAATCCATAAACACCAACAGTGAAATAATTACTCTGCCCTTCCAGCCTTGTTACCGCCGCTAATGAAGCCTTCTAGTAAAGGTAATCTAACAGCCGTGGATGTTTTCTCATTATACTGACAAACTCTTCTGCACTGGTCTTTCCCCACCAGGCTGGCTCCATGAACTTGCCAAACGCTTAGGAACCCCGTACTTCCTGGCACCACTGACCTCCCTGTTAGGAGTTTCTGATTCACCTCAAGGCACCTTGACAGCAGGACTGACCAATTACAGCCAGTGGAACGGCTCCGGGTTGGCACCACCAAACGGGGAAGGTCTGCTGGGTTCAAGCCAGTGGAATGGCAGCAGGAGCAGAGCGAGGACGCCGAACGGCTCGGGAACGACCCTGAGCGGCGGGCCATCTGTCAGGAGCTCCTATGTGACGTCGCTGTACTTTGCTCTGAGCAGTCTGACCAGCGTGGGCTTCGGGAACGTTTCGGCCAACACAGACTCTGAGAAGATCTTCTCCATCTGCACTATGCTGATTGGAGGTGGGCAAATTTTTACTTACTAATTTACTTAAAGAAAATCTTAAAAAAAGACATGTTGGGCTGAAGTGTATAGTAAGTCGCCAAGAAACAAGCTCAATCTGATTCACTGACTTCACAATAAAGTTAGCAATAGATTAATTTTACTACCTTTGATCAGAGCTGCCAATCATCTATCTAAATAAAGCTGTTACACACCAAAACATAAAGCTAACCCATAACTGAGCTCTGACTCGTATTGATGTAACCTTCCCTGGTGTCTGTCTGTCCTCCCTGTAGCATTAATGCATGCTGTTGTGTTCGGTAACGTGACCGCCATCATCCAGAGGATGTACTCGCGCCGCTCCCTCTACCACACCCGCACCAAGGACCTCAAGGACTTTATTCGGGTGCACCGGCTTCCTAAGGCCCTCGAGCAACGCATGATGGAATGCTTCCAGACCACCTGGTCTGTCAACAACGGCATCGACGTCAGCGAGGTGAGGAAAGAATCACCACTTCAGGATACATGTACTGGTTAAATGCATTCTCACAGTACAACATCAGCACACAGGATGGAGCTGTGTATGTAAAGGAGAGGGTTTCCTCTTGCATCCAGTCTCTGTACTAAAAAAAATCTAGAACTATCAACTAACTAATCAGCCTTGTGTTTTAGAACTCTAGATAGCCAAGAAGCTTATTTCTGAAAATGTGCTACTGTTACTTTAACTTTCAGAGAAGGGTAATGACCTCTAAAATTGAAAGTGCAAAGCTGGCGATTTGCCCTCCAAGCCGGCTGGAGAGACGTTTTTGTTTTGTTTCTGTTGTGGGTGCTATCATGTTGGGTCATCTAGCTTAATTTCATGGATTAATGACCTCATAGACACTAAACTCAGTCTTGGTGTGTTGCACCATGGCTTTAAATCTAGATAATCCTTTTTAAAGAGATAACATGTTGGTGGACAGACGCTAATACTTTAAGGTAATAACACACAACTTTCCCTCACATGAGAGCTGTTGGATTTGGTGTTATAAAAGACAATTGAGTGAATGTACAGAATGGAAATAAACTGCTTGCTGGTCATGCATCACTTGGTTGTGATTATGTGGGAAGGTGAAAGGTTTTATTTTGCCTGTTACCTCCACCTTCCCACACAGTCACATTCAAATCATGACACATAAAGAAGAAAGAAGCCACTAAAGCTAAGAGAGAGGTGGGGATTCATCCTCAGTTTGAAATCACAGAAATGGGATTGTCTTTTGTGCACCTTTGTTATTTTCGCTTCTCGCCCCCAAACAGCTGCTCAAAGACTTCCCAGATGAGCTGAGGGCCGACATCGCCATGCACCTGAACAACGAGCTGCTGCAGCTACCGCTCTTTGAATCGGCCAGCAGGGGGTGTCTGCGCTCTCTCTCCCTCATCATCAAGACCTCCTTCTGTGCTCCCGGGGAGTTCCTCATCCGTCAGGGCGACGCCCTCCAGGCTATCTATTTTGTATGCTCAGGCTCCATGGAGGTTCTGAAGGACAACACTGTGCTGGCCATTCTGGGTAAACTGAGTTCAACTTTATTTTGCATGAAAGTGTGCACTGATATTATTGTTAAACATTAAACATGCTAATACATTGATTATGACATCTGATAACTGCATTTGCATTATTAAAACACAATACAAACACATCACATAACACTCAGCCAATGGCACTGGTGTTCAGCACCATGGACAGCATCCATTGGTACACTCAGATTCTATGCAAGGGTCCAACCAAGCTCCAACCATTTTCCATACTAACTCATTCCTCCTGTTGAGAGACCTGCTCAAAATCAGCTTGAAGAAGTGGGTAAGTACACCCATGGCATATGCACCCAAAGGGAAGTACTGTAAGTTCTCCTGGTGGCCCTGCAGTCTGAGCGAGTCATTTCGCTACCTGAATCCTGAAGGGCTTCTCTGTATTGGATTCCAAACCATAGAAGCCCTCCTAGATTCAGGCAGCAAAGTGACTCAAAAACCAGCACCCACTCCCAGCAAGAAGAAGATGGTGCGTATACATATGCTAAGCTACGCTATGGCTATTCCCAAAGTAAGTAATGGACATCAGCAAGCTGCAAAAACAAGACTGCTATCACAACTGTGCTGAGTGCAGGATATCCCTTGTCAGTTTCGAGTCACCACAACTACAACTACATCACATTAAATTAAGTGTTTATTGGAAAAACTTCATACTTCATAAATAAGATAGTGAAAGAGATGCCAAAGACTGAAGTTTCCAATGGTAATATACCAGCCCTCGACTGATGGACAAAAGCGAAGAAAGGCCACAAGACCTCTCTTCTTTGGTCTATTTCAGAGCCTGCTTACAGCCTTTTCTTAGTTATTAAATATCCTGCATTAAATAACCCACCAGACAGTTTTTTTATGAAGAAGACCATAATGAAGAAGAGTAGCCTAGTGCTGATAAAAACTGCAATCAACTCATATTAAACTGCCCCCGTGGGCAAACAGTTCACAGCCCATCGAGTGAAAGATGGAGCGTGACCCAGGGATTGATGGAACAGCTGGGGGAGCTACAGGAAATACATAAACAGTATAAATTAATTGACTTCATTTATTTATTTCTTTGTCGTCTCTGAGGGCCAAAAAGCTGTACACACATTGCTGACATACTGTTACTATATAAAGATGCTATGGCTCAAATGTTAGCATACAGTTTTTTTTGTTGTTGATGTCACCATTTCACATTGCCTTGTTTTTGTGTAGTTGGTGATAAAAATGAAACTGAGGAATAGCTGTAACCAAACTATCAAAATTCCCAACTGAATACCTCAATTATCTCATAATCAAGTTTCTCATTGATACCAGCAAACCGTTGGAAATAGGCCAACACACAGACGAATCAGGAAAGTAAATCCTCCAATAAACAGCACTTGAATGGGGCAATGTCAGCAAAGTACTCAATGCCTTTAGTAGGTGAGCTGATTACCAGAGACCTGCCTCAGCCCTCATTCCTCCAAAATAAGAGTCTCTCCAGAGCCTTGTCCTACAACAAGTACAACGCCACTCCCTCCATTCTGCACAACACGGATGAAACAGAATAGAGAAACACAGACAGACTCACAAACAGCTCTGGAGTCAGTTCAGCTCTGTGTAAAGCAGAGGGAGCAAATTGGCAACACTGTTTTTCATATTAATGATCTAACTGTGTAAATAATGAAGTGACTGCTGCCTTTAGAGGGAATAGGGGCAACTTATTAGCATATTGGACCTGCTGTTTGCGTATATGTGTGTACAGGCACATACATGTGTATATTAAAGGACGCATTCTCCTTCTCTCCATCACATATGTAGCACTACACACACACACACACACACACACACACACACACACAAGCACACACACACTTCTTTTTTTTCTGGCTGCGCTCTGTGTCTCTCTCCCTCCCTCTCTCTCCCTCTCTCTCTCTCTCACACACACACACACAAATTGTTTTGGCATTGCCACTTCGGATTTACAGCTCTAGAGAAGGCAGTGAGGTAGAGAGAGGAAATGGAAAAAAGAAAAAAATAGAATAACACAGACTTTCTCTTAATATCTACAAAAGTCCACCTGTATTACAGTAACACCTATAAAATAATAATAGTCTAACCATATGTTCAACATCTCTACTTTTTTTTTACAACTGCTTCGAGTTGAGATTGTTTCTTATTAGTACTGATGCATTAAAATAGTTCAGTCAAGCCAAATTTTCCAACCTAGGGATTTGGCCTCTTTGAAGGGTCACAAGATAGATCAGGAGGATCATCAGATAATTAACAGGACTAAGAAGAGGGAAGGTCTACTCATTTTTGGAATTTTGCTTATAATAACTGAAATAATTTTTACTGCAGTGAAACAATGTGAACTCATCTGTGAAATGTGCCTTTGGTGGAGCTGCTAATAACTCATGGACACTTGTGTTACAAAGGCAAACAAGGTGCTGTTTTTTGCCACAAGTTCTTTTGCTTAGTCTATGCAATGCAGGTCTTTTTTTTTTCCAAAACCATTATCTATACCCGCTCACCCTGACACACAGGGTCACAGGGTGCTGGAGCCTATCTCAGCTGTCATTAGGTGAGAGGCGGGGTACACCCTGGACTGGACACCAGACAGTCACAGGGCTGATATTGAAGGACAGACAACCACTCACATTCACACCTAGGGTCAATTTAGAGTTATTAACCAATTAACCAGTTAACCTAACCTGCATGTCTTTTGGTTTATTTTGGGTGTGCTTGTATATCAATGATAATGCACTCTATGCTGTGCCAACATATTAAACCTTGTTAAGGACACACCATGATACGTTACATGAAATGCATCTCTTACTATTCATTTCATAAATCAGTTTCCAGGTTAAAGACATGAATCTCTAGTATTCCTGTATTAAAGCTTCATTTTACATCATGAAGAAAATGCTGCCTCTGTGTACGTTTTAATAAACCATGGTGGACCCAGTCGCATTCTTTACCCTCAGACCTACAACATCCCTCCCTGTATCCCCTGCTCTCCAGGTCGGGGCGACTTGATTGGCTCTGACTGTCTGACCCAAGAGGAAGTCATTAAGACCAACGCCTGTGTGAAGGCCCTGACCTACTGTGACCTGCAGTACATCAGCCTCAAAGGTCTCCGCGAGGTGCTCTGCCTCTACCCTGACTACGCCCAGAAGTTCATCACGGAGATTCAGCATGATTTAACGTACAACCTCCGGGAGGGACACAACACTGAGGTACTGATGATCTCTGTAAACACATGATACATAATTGTAAGGTAGTTGGTCATTTTTCAATAATCCTTGATAAAGTAACAGTTTGGGCAAAGTGTCAAAAAGTGTTAAAGAAGTTTTGCATTGTCAGTTCATCCTAACTTAGCAAAGAAGCCCGAACATCTGTCTCCTCAGCCATCTCCTCCAGCTTCTCCTGCACGGTAGCAAGATGTTCTCAAGCCAGATGGGATACTTACTTCCTCCAGCATGTTCTTGGTCTGTCTGGGATCTACTCCCACTTCATGCTCTGATGCATCGTGATCAGACGCTTGGAAAACATCAGTTGACTCTGTTCGTCAAGAAGGATCTTCTGGATGTTTGACCTCCTCAACTTTTGTCTTGGAGAAGGAAGGGAACTCATTTTGGCTCTCATTCTGTCAGACACCACCCAAAGCTCATGGTTACTGCTGATGTTCCAACCGATTCACCTACAGACATAGTGTTACATCTTACTTCTGAATCGACATCTTGGGATACTGGAACTCACATGGGCAACAACTCACTGCCAGCACAGAATCTGTATAGTCACCATCTGAAAATCCAGTCCCCTCCCAATAATTAGTGCATAAAGACCTAGAAAAAAGAAGTAAAAACACTAGATAGATGGATTTGTTGGAGAGAAGAGCATTTAAATTCTGATTACAGTAGTTGGGTTGTTGCTAATAATCAATCCAGGAAGTCCAG
>JAOXYL010000010.1:1867491-1879574 GCA_028564955.1 Terapon puta
TTCCTATTTTTAGGATAATTGATTATGCTTCCAATACTGCAGGAAGTTTCTTTGATATGTAAATCTAAGTTGAGAAATCTCTCCTTACTGAGCGAAAGTGCTCTTATTTGGAAGATTTGAGCTCACTGCTTGTCATATTGCGGTGCACCAAAACCGACTATACTACATATATACTACACTTTTTTCTCCATCTCTTTTCTTCTGTTCACTCATCTTTCATATAAACTGTTGTTTTGTCGTTGCTTCACCTCTCGGTTGTATAGGATGTATATACTCAGCCTGTACAGGAGCAGTAACTCTCTCTCTCTCTCTGTCAGATACTCTGTTCTGATTGGTTGTTTTGATTATCACAGATTATCTCGGATGTTCTACAGTCAGTACACAGTGACAGTTTTAGTGAATATGACTTATTTTTTACGGAGATTACTTACCTCTGCTTTTAGATAGTTGAAGCGTCTGTGGAGGTTTTCAGTGTTTGTTTAGAATTCCAATGTGACAGGAAATATTAAATATATATCAAACGCTTGTCTTGTGAAAGTAACCATGCAGTCTATTCATAGTGTTCATTTTTGGTCTTTTCATACATGACGTAAAAAAAACAGTAATGCAGTCGTACCCCACAGTAACGTCTTTGGGTGGTGCAGAGGTTTCTCCTGTATGTTTTAAAAATCGCAAGGAACCAAAATATTGGCACCAAAATTGATTTATTCGTCTCTCTCTCTTTTTTTTTTTTACAGTGTACATTATACAAAAATATAGAGTACCAAAAGTTCACAGTGTCCAAAAGGCAGTGTTAAGTCAAATTCACATCAAACATATTCAGCAGAAGTGTCTTTTGGGAGCAAAGCAAGTCCATTTAGGGATCCATTGAGAAACTGTGAAGATACACGGTGTCCAACGTGGAATGTGTTTTTTTAACTTTGCGGCAAAGAAGGCTATGGAGGCCTCCAAACACCAAACTTTCTCATCTGTGAAAATTCATTTTCATTGTCTAGGCCAAAAACGCACAAACATGTACTGAATATTCGTGTAAGAGTGCCGGTTCATGCAGTCGCTCGTACGCAAACACCCAAACGTGGGCACATGTCAATCGGCTTGTCTCATGCTACATAACACTGCAAACGGTGAGAAACGCCTGAATTCAGTTCTTGGTATTTACAATTCAAAAGCACAAGATATGCAATATACATTTTACAGCACAGAGTAACTTAAATATCGACGACACTGTCCTGGAATGTGACAAAAACCAAGATGATGTTTGAGTTAAAGGTGTAACATTACTTAAAGCCCCTATGTGCAGATTTTTTTTTCATAGAATCCTTGTTTGGATTCATAAAGGTAGAGCATGCAGTCTTTTTTACTACTACCAGAAGTCACCAAACTCTTCCCATCCTACACACAGAGGGTTTAATGAACCACCACGACGGGCTTCTTCAGCAGTAGAACTTGTGAAAACTCTTTGTGTTCGTGTCTGTAGTTTCTAAGTCATTTCCAAGACACTTCCTTCAAAGAACTCGTTGATTTGGTGCGAACTACAGGGAGAATAAAGATGACGCTCGGTTGATGCCCTTTCAATTAACTGCTTGCAAAAACTCGAGAGAACAGCACGTTAGCATATTGAAATTATAGAGATATATGGAGCCGATAAGGTGAATAAAGTCTCCAACAATAAAGGAAAAATTAAATTAAGCTAATTATTTAATAAAGATTTATCTTTTTTCATCAGGGACATTCATTTTTTACCTCTAATTAATACCAGATTACTTTGTTTTTCCAGGATGCTTCTTGGAAATGACTGAGAAATGACAGAGCCCTCAGACAAGGCTTCGCTGGGTTTAAATATGACGGGGACCACATGACAGGGACGACGGCGTGATAACCCACAGTTTGTCGAAAACAAGCGACGGAAGCGTGAAAAACATTTATACAAGCACCAGTGACGTTTCCAGGTAACGTGACACTCCACCCAGTCTGAGCATTTACACCTAACAGACAGACAGACAGACAGACAGACACGTTTACGGACTGTTTAGCGTCTAGTTCATCTAACGTGCATGTTTTTGGACTGTTGGAACAAAGCGGAGCACCTGGAACAAACTGAACAACGTTTTGTACTCAGAAATGTGAGAAAAAACAGTTAGAAGTCCACCTTGCTTTTCCGTAATCGACAACACCAGCGTGACTTTATAACTTATTACACTGCTGCACAACACTTTCCACACACAAAAGTCTCTCCATGCTCTTGTTTTTCCATTCATTTTAGCAGCGAACGAGACTTGAAAGCCGCTGTATCATATTTGGTGATTACTGAACACCTCAATGCATCGACATCTGGAAAATAAGAGTGTGGCTAACAAAAGAAATGCTATATGAAATCATTTTTTGTTTCAGCAGTTACAGTGACATTTCTAAAATAATTCACATAATGCGCTGAAAAGAAAGAAAAGAAAGAAAAATGTTTCTTTTTTCACAAACGTACAGTTCGTAGCGAGGTCTGTCAATAGATGTCCTCCTCAGCCTCGTTTTCCCGCGTGGACTCGCTAAAGAGCGAAAATTAAAGCAAATAAGTCGGAAATCTGCACGTTTTGTTTCTTCGCCTCATTCGGTGGAGATGTTTCTTTCATCGTAAAGTCATTATCATGCCACATTTAAGTGTCCACGGCAAATTGTACAGAGTGACTGAGTCCTCTGAGTCCACCTGCCAGAAATATGAGGAAAAGGAAAATCCCCCAAATACTGATCAGTGGCTGAGTCTCTTCTCAGTCCGGAGGAAATCCACGCACACACGATGTCTGACGTCCAGATGAAGGCCTGGAGCTCTGGGTCGTACCCTGCTGTCACGCTGCCCCGAGTGCAGACAGAGCACCTCGGGGTGGGGGTATTGAGAAGGAAGGACACACCTCTATTGTAGGTGCTGGTTTCATTTGGAGAAAGAACTAAAACAAGGCTGCTGCACATGATGAAGCTCTTTTTTTTTTTTTTTTAACAGACCGTGCACAGTCAATGAGCGTGGGGAAGGCTAATATGAGCAAACCTTCAGATGGCTAACACACTTTTTCTCCACAGCGCCGGCTAAAGTGTCAGACAGAGCACTCAGAGTAATTGTCTGTGTGCGGGGGGCTCTGCTGAAACTCATAAACGCAAACCTGCACGAAATGTAATAACTGTGCATGATGTAAAACATTTAACGTGTGTAATTAAGAGCCAATAATATCACACTGAGTCAGTTGCGGCACGTTGAAGGAACCGTCTGGAGAGAGATGCTGATTTCGTTTCTGTCTCGAAACCTGGTCAAATAAAACAAACAACCATCTGCACGTCAAGATGTCTCAAAATCAATGAAATCACTTTCGACTACCAAATTAGTGAAACGCTTCCGGGCGGTGTTCGGGCGAGCGATGACGAGGGCCGGTCGGTCTCTCTGGCCCCGCCTCCTCTCAGCTGTGCATGTAGGTCCTGCAGGGGGAGTCGGCGTGGAAGTCGTACTTGCTCAGGCTGGGGGGGTAGTAGGTGGTGGTGAACATGTTGCTGGAGGGCAGCGGCGAGGGGAAGTGGTTGCACGTCTCGTCGTTCACGTGGAGGTTGTTCTTGTTGAGCGTCTGCGGCGGCAGAGACACGGGGAAGGTTTTTTTTTTTTTAAGGATAAAGCGGACAGTGACGGGGGTACAGGTCTGTCATGCAAAGAGGGGGGCGGCCCACCTTAAACTCCATGGGGATGTACTTCTCGTTCTTTGGCGTGGCGTTGCCCTGCTTGTTGTAGGTGAGGTGGTTGGGCGTGCTGGGGTGGATGACCGCCGAGTCCGCCGACGGCCGGTTCAGGTGGTGGCAGTAGGAGTAAGCGAGCGCCGACAGCAACGCCGCTGCAAAGAAACTGGCCGAGCCCACGGCCACCAACTGGAACAAAGTAAAGGCTGTGGATGGAGAGGTCAGAGGAGGAGGAGAGGATGAGTGAAATAGGGGGGGGTTGTAAATTTGATTGATTGATTGACTAAAAATGTACAGATCGTGGGGGGGAAATGATCTGAGGTGATAAACATGGTGTTAAGATGAAACGCCGCCTCTGCAACAAGATGAAAATTCAAAAGTTAAAGGCCCCAAGAGGCTGAACTGTTCGTTACACCCAGCAGGTCACTGAATCAGCAACTTTAAAAAGGTTTTTCTAATCCGCTTCCAGACCTCTAAATAATCTGCCAACAGCGCCATTTTTTCTCCCAGAGATTGGAGTAGACCCGGTGATGTGCTCACTGGCAGCTGTTTCTCCGGTTGGAAACACTTCTGAGCCAATAGGAGGTCAGCGCTGGAGTCAGGATTATGAATTGTGGAGAGAGGTGGGGGGGGGGTCATCACCTTCCTTTGGCAGTGCCAGAAAAATGGCATCAGGGAATTGCCACAAAAGTGACAACAAGCTGTGCAGGTAAACGACAACTCCCCAAATGAAAAGTGTTAAAGTGACAAAATAACAAAGTAAGACGTTTCCCTCAGCACACTACACTTGTCTTTTTGTTTTTCCATTGTCAACAGCACTTTTTCTGGTATCAGCCTGGTCAGTGTACCAAGAGAGCTGAGCTGATACTAAAGAAAAATGTTCAAACAGTGATTGGTCAGACGGTCTTCTCATCACTAGAATCATATTTAAATTAAAATAAACACGTCATCTGCTTTACGGAGCCCTGGGTTTTGTGCTATGTGTTTTTATGTGTGTGGTATAGGTGTGTTGCAGTTGTACGTTTCACCAGGCATTGCCCTGACGATCGGCTAAGAACCTCTACGCTGGAGAATGAAGTCAGAAAAAAACACCCGCCACCAAAATCCAGACTGCAGCTAAACCACAGTGACACAGATTTACCCAACAGGGATACAACAGGAGACACAAACATAGCAGATTTTTTTTTTCGTTGTCGGGAAATTGAGGAGAGCACACAAACAGGAGGTGTGTGTGTGAGCTGGGAACAAGGTGTAATTGTTTGGGGAGACACGTATTCTGTTCACTCACTTCCACAGCTCTGGTCCTCCTGTCCGGGTAAAATAACTGCAGGGAGACAGACAGAGAGACAGAAGTGAAAACAGAGACAGAGAGAGAAAATATTTAATTATATATCAGCGCCACGAAGGAAAACCATCGCAGCTCCGAAAGATCAAACGACCACAATGACGAGACCAGTTAATTTCCCTCAAAGCCTTCACTGTTCTCCAGGTAGGCAGAATGCTGACATCTCCATTAATTCATCTTTTTCATTCGCACGGAGTGAACAAGTCAGCATTTACGGCGCCTGATTAAAACCCCCGTTTCGCTCGAGCTGGATTTTTCCAGCTGGTATCAGCCGCGCGCTCACCTGGCACCTCGTGAGGCTGGCACGGCCTCGACTGGGTGACGTTGCCCTGGCAGAGGCCGGCCTCAGCCTCCTGGTCCTCGCCGCAGCGGCGGGTGCGGTGCTGCAGACCCTCCTCGTCGCAGTCCCCCCACTCCGTCCAGTCGCCCCAACCTGACGACGGGAGGGAGAGGGAGAGCGGAGGGAGTGAAATAATACAAGCGTAGTTTACATGTTGATTGCGTCGCGTCTCTGCCACCGCTCTGTTGTCAATCGGGGATGCTGATTTTCTTTAACTTTCAAAGCAGGTCCTGGACACCCAATTTAAATTCAAATGGTCTAGCGTCAACAAAGCCTATAGGGAAACACCAGGAATTGTAAAATATAAAAGCATAAAAGCATAGCAGTAAAAAAAGGTTTGCATATAGAATAAAACATGCAGCAAATGCTAATAGAAAAAGACTTATATTAGATATTTATATATTGGGATCTGATTCTGCGTGCTTATCTTCTTGTTTTTCTTGCTTCCTGTGGTACAGCTGCAGAATCAGCATATCACTGTCAGCCAATTTTAAATGTCTCCACTTCAAAAGAAAACCCCCAAAATTCCCCCAAAAGGGAAAAAAAAGTATTTAACCAAAACTTAATTGGATTATTATGTAACCAGACCACGGTCTCGTATAGGGCTCAGGATCTGCAGTGGGCGGTTTTTGGAACTTCCATAATGAAAAAGACTTTTGCTTGTTGGCTAACCCCAAAAGGCAGCGAGAAGCAGCATCTTGTAATGAGACATGCTGGACGCTGTGCAATCAAACAGCCGGCAACACATTCAGGCCGCCACCAGACGACCCTTTTATCTCCCGGCGAAACCGAGCGAGCCAGCGGAGGGTCACCAAGTGTGCAGGTTGAGAAATGCTGGCCGCGGCACAATGGTCATCATCCGTCAACAGCCGGCGACAGTTGGGTCCCCCTGTGCGCCGGCCGGGGTCGCTTTGTTTATCGAACAAAAGTGCAAAATTGACGAGATGTTGATTACACCTATTTGCCTTCCGCGTCTCTGCTTTTGCTTGAAAGACCGAATGAGTTACGCAACACAAAACGCTGTATTCTTGTTGGAGCTGATGGTAAAATTAGAGGCTATTTTATTAACAGTTTCTTTCGTTTTTTTTATTGTTTATTTTCTGACTTTCAGCCAATGCATCGTGGGACAGGCTTTAACAACTGCATTGTTTGCCCTCACCGTCCAAATATTGATTCACCACTTGCTGTGTGGAGGAGATTTCCCACCAGTGTCCATACAAACACCATTATTTAATCTGGGGAGACAGCCAGAATCTATGGAGTGTCTCTGTGGCGTAACAATGGTGATAAATGACATTAAACTTGTGCAGCACTTTTGGCAACAAAGTGGCAAAGTTGTTTACAAAGCAAGAACAGCAGAACAAGAATTAACTGTGCAAAACAAGGCTAGGAGAAAAAAAAAAGCAAATTAAAAGAACCAATATACATCATGAGAGATAATCTGTGATGAGAATCAGCCTCCTCCAGCTGCACCTGCTGCCTCTAAGGCCATCTGACAAGAATTCACAGCGCCCAGTACAGAAAAAAAAAACAATCAAAACAGAGTATCTGCAGGAGCCTCAATCACTGCTCCCTGTGATTTTCAAAATAAGATCACTCTCTCCAGAAAGTGTTTGTGTGGACACATTTCTATATCTGAGATTGCCTCGCGATCATCCAGAAGCTGCCATCTTCTGCTTTTTATAGTGTGACATGAAGCTGAGTGTCATCAGCATAACATTAGAGAGGAATATTATGTATTATGTAAAACTAGATAACATTCCCTAAATGATTCTTATCAATAGAAAATAATAATGGATAAATCAGGATATCTGTAGACTCCTCCTTTTCATATCAAAATCTAGCTTTTCAGGGTCACACAGGCTGGGGGGTATAAGATTATTTCAGAAGCTCTATGCTGACAGTTCTTTTTTTGTCTGTGTCACATACAACAAACATAATGTGTCTCTTCATACGCTGCCATACCTTCACAAACGTGTGTATTACAGAGAGCTTCTTCAGTGTGCAGGCCTATGCAGATGTCCCCTCCGTTGGCCGGCGGTGGGCTGCTGCATGTCCGAGTGCGCTGGTAGTGTCCGCCCCCACAGCTGGCCGAACACGGAGACCAGGAGGACCAGCAAGACCAGGCCCCGCTCACTGCAACACACACACATTAAACTTTATTAGTATAATTTACATGTTGTACTGCCACAGTGACACTGATAGCCTGACACACTCCACGTTACCTGGGCAGGGCTGAATGTTGCAGTCCTGATACTCCACCGGGGATCCCACGCAGGCGCTGGGGTTTGTTCTGCCTTCTGCCGTTGAGCAGCTCCGTTTCCGAGTGCGGAAGCCCCTGGAACACTGCTGGGAGCAGCTGGACCACGTTTCCCACGATCCCCAGCGCACACCTTGGGGCTGGGACAAAGTCCGCCCGCTCGTCTTCACCAAGTCCTCGACCAGAGCTGGAAAAACACAGGAAACACTTTTTATCTGCTCTATTAGAGTCCAAAAGCATTTAAAACGATCTCTATACTTTTCTGTCACCTTCACATTACAGATAATGCACTGGAGCGGCCAGAAACAAAGAAGAAAGACCGAAACAATATTCATTCAGAAGTGGAGAGTGAAGGTTGATCCCACCATCTTTTGACCCACAGAACGGACTGAGGGAAGTGCTCAGAAAATCAAAACATGAATTGTCATGGGTTCACACGAGAACCACAGCACCTCGTTACCGCAGAACTCGGCAGACAGCCTGTTGTGAAACATTGACTAGTGAGGTGTAATGTGGGTCAGGCTGAGAAATGAAGTTGTTTTCCCGATACACCCTCCACACACACACACACACAACCAAACACACAAACAGGCATTCACAATCACAAATCCTGAGATTTTAATGAGACGAGCAGAAATATTTCATTGTATTCTGCACAGAAAAGGACGAGAGGAGCCCAGGCTGAAACAATAAATAGCCATTTTCGTTTTTCACCATGTGGGACTTACGTTTGTCGGTAAATCAACACGATTTCTGTGTCGTTTTATTTTCATTTGAGAGAAAGGAAACGTCTGTACAGGGACGGAGGAAGTGAACGCGTGCGTTTCCGTGACGATGCAGTGATGTCAAATCGATCTCGCTGATTGATGTCTTCATACGGTCGGGCGACATCCTCCTTCTGATGAGAGCAGCTGTGTTTATTGTAACAGACTGGGAGCTCTGCCACGACAGCAGCGCTCTTTAAAGCCCGATCAGAAACAGTTATAATCAGCAGGTTTCACACTTTGTTAGACTGACCTATGTCCTCAGTTTATTTTGTGACCCAAAACTAAAGACAAACTAGTTTAAACCTAAAAACTGTCCCCCTGTCCCCATGGTAAGATGGTTATACCCGCAGTCTCGCAGGTAATTACCAAACCAGCTGCGTTTCCATGGTAACAATCAAGAACACCTGCTGGCAGCTGACAAAAAGAGAAAAAAGAGGAAACATCTGTGATTCAGTGTTCGCTCCCAGTACTCACAGTCAGTCTGACAGGCCCCGGTCCCGTCGTTGGGACAGAACTGCGTCTCCACCTTCTTCTTGCCCAGCTGGAGCTGCTGGGGGTCGGGGAGCAGCGCCCGGCAGGTGTACCTGAATCTCTGCTCCTGCCTCGACCCGTCCTGGCTGACGTTGACGGGCATCCAGGGGGTCCAGGGGGTGTTGCGGCGCACCTCGGGGCAGGCCTCCAGGTTACAGGCCTTATATTCCTGGAAACCAGAGTGAAGGACGTTTATCACCATTAAAGCAGATGAAACGTGGAAACCTAACCACTGATGTCGGAGGCTGGTTCACCATAAACAGCTTTCAGAGGCACTGAAATATACGGCTAAACAAGATAAATGCTGCAGCTCTCTCTGCAGGGACTTTATTATGCAGTTAATTATTGTGTTTAATGGGACTATTTAAACTCCTCTGGTGGCGGTGCAGAGGCAGAGCGTAGTCCAGGATGGAAGCCTGCACACACAGTGATGCTGAATCACTGATAAGCAGTCGCGGATTCCACAAAACACAGCTGGCATTGTTTGATGGTGGGGAGCCGGTGAGCGATCGTGTCCTTTTTGCAGAGATAGCAGCAGCTACTGGTTGATCGGGGCTCTCGTGAGGAAGGACGCGGTATTGTTGGATGTCTCTGGGGAGACCTTCAGCCAGTTGTGTCGCCCTTCACCACACCCAAGCAAGTCCAGTGGCAACGGCACAAAACAATCGGTGAGGGAGAAAAACAACTGAATAATCTGCTTAATTTCCATAAAGTTTCATGCTCCAAAGGGGATTAATCTTTGATTTTAATAACCCGGTAATCCGTTCTCTTGCAAAAATAAAAAAAAAAGCCACAAGCATCTATTATTCCAAATAAAACTCGTAAATCATTTCTTCATGAGCGAGAAGTGTTTTAAATAAATAAAGCAAGACACTTGTAATATAATACTTTTAAATTATAATCATTTATCCTGTTTGAAAAGGCTATGATCAATCAGAAACACAATGGAAGATGTAACCATATTTATCTTTCAGAATAAACTGAAACTTTGCCAGACACTGATTATAAATCATCCTTATCAGAGCAGGTTTAGCAGAACGATATAAAGCATTAAGATGCTCTTGGCCAGACAAACAAATACCATTTATCTTGGGCTTGTGTAGATGTAATGGCCCACAGCAGAATATCTACTTTTGTAAATGAATTTATAAATCATCGGGGCTGCTCAATTTTTCACTTCTCTCGATAGTGAGAGCAGACGGGAACTTGTCTTGTTTTAAGGTTAACGCTCTAAAGTACCGTGGTGCATCCAGGACAGCTGTTGCCATTCTCGCAAACCCTGGTCCTGGAGTGGACCCCCCCTCCGCACTCAGCACTGCAGTGAGCCCAGGGCCCCCACGCCGTCCACAGCACCGGCAGAGGACAGGGCTTCTTCTCGTTGCACAGCCTGAAAGCACAGAGACGATGATGTCATTCCTGCCGTGACCTAAGGACGGCTGAGGACGGTATTTCCAGCCGGCCCGATGACGTGCCTGTCCCTCTCACCTCTCCTCTCGACCCTGGCCCACGCAGATCCGGCCGCCGTGCCGAGGCGAGGGGTTGTTGCAGGACCGCTGCCTCACTTCAAAGCCGATGCCACAACTGCTGCTGCACTGGCCCCACAAAGACCAGGGAGTCCAGCCGCCATTCCTGAGCAGAACACCAGACCGGACGTGTAAATGGCATCATGTGTAAACTGACAGGAGAAAAGTTCAAAGTTGTCTGCTTTTAAAATAGACTTAGACTTAGACTTAGACTTGGCTTTATTGTGTGTAACGTGTATAAGGCCATTAGTATGCAACTATGTAAGCACAAATCCATCAAATATAATCTCTTTTCAGTGAGGTTGTATTTGACCATATTTTCACCCTGCTGGCCGTACCTGGAACAGTTCGCCACCTGGATGGTCGGGCCCTTGCATTCGACCCCTCCGCAGCGGGCCACTGGTCCGTCGCACGAGCGGGACCGGCACACGCAGCTGCTGACGGAGCCCTCGCCGTCATCGTGGTTACAAGGCTGCCACGGCGCCCAGGAACCAAAGCCGCCATCCTGCGTCAGGTTCCTCACCTCCAGAGACATTTTTTTTTTTAGGCCTTAAGTCCACGTGAATAAGTCACGCGTGCCGAAACAGAAACCACACAGAAACAAACTACAGCCGGGTCTTACCGGGCACGCGGTGATGTTTTGGGTCCACTGGTTCATGTTGGAGCTCTCCTCGATGGTGGTGCAGCGTTTCTGTTTGTGGTCCCAGCCGCAGTAAGGGTCCCGCGCTTCCAGGCACTGACTAAAGTGAGAGCAGACAAGCAGTCAGCGATCGGCCCCATCAAGTTTCACTGCGACGGCCTTATGACGTCTTGATTCAAAATGACACCAAAACCTTAAGTAGCCTGCACATTTCTCTATATTAAAGGACCTCTTGTGTTCCAAATAGGAGAGCTGCTGCAGCGACCTCATCTGAAACTACTGTATTTATTGTGCTATATTTTATAAGGTTGTCAACATATTGTTTTGGCGCATTTATTGTCGACAAACTCATTAAGCGCCTGCTTATGCAATGCCCGCTCCAAGACTTGCCAAGATATGGACTGACAGTTCGAAAGCAGTTTATTTACAAGGAAAACAGCCCGGGCTCTTAACATAATCATCTTTGTCAGCGTTTATTGCAGGCCTTTCAGACTTGGCCGCCCACACGTGTTTGTCTCTTTAATGGCGCTAAGTTCATAAATCTTTTTTTAAGTACTTGCAAGTTGGTGCATTTGCGCACTCATCAGCAGCAGCGAGCTGAGCAGGCTCCCGAATTTAAACTGCAACTTTCACTGAGTGATTGACAGCAGATATTAGATTTTCTTTTGCTTAATATTTTAAAACTTTATACTGCATCACATTTTTTGTGTAATATCAACCATGTTTTTGTTAATTCACACTCTATTTTGTCCAAGTATAGAACGAGACTCAGTGTGTAGTGTCTGAAAGATTCATTTGTTTATCTATTGGATAGTACCGGTCAGTTGGGTAGTTGGAGCAGCGCTCTAATGGGATCTTCACCAGCCGGTCATCAAGCCCAACAAACAAAGATCTGTCACTCTGAAGGATTTGCAGGCTCTTGATTGGTCCGATTTGTCCTTCAGGGAGGATCCTCAGCTCCTCCAGGTAGCA
>JAOXYL010000010.1:1896355-1909325 GCA_028564955.1 Terapon puta
CACACACACACACACACACAGGTAGAAAGAGGGTGAAACTGCAGAGGTTGGACAAGCGGCCCATGGTGCATTGCACATGAAAAATCAAATATATTCAGACTAACTCCAAACCTGTCTTGTTTACGTTTCATATTTTGTTTGTTTGCTCATATAGAAATAGAGACGTAAAAATGAAAGATGGCTTTAGGGGCAGTCGGCCTTCCAGCTATTTCCTGACCAAGGTTTAAACTTAGGATCTCACAGCGCATCTGAAAACTGTCACTCACCTGTGACTGAAAGGGTGTTGGTTTTAAGCCCTGAATTGCTTAATGAACCACCCCCCCACCTCCCACCCACAGCTACTACTCTGTTGGTCCCTGAGGTGTTAAACAGCACCAGCTCACACCCCGACGGGAAGGCTGCGGCTTTCTGATGAGTTTTCCGAGAGAAAAAAACAAAAAAAAAAGCACAACAACTTTCCCTGAATAAATAAAAGTGAAGCCCACACGCACAACAACAACGCCTCAGTCTGAATTCTGGGGAGAAAAACCTTAACGCCCGACCGCCTGCCCGTCAGCCCCCTCGCCTCTAAACTCGCTCTTTCCCTCCTCATCCATCTTCCTCTCCCTTTCCACTTCAGCCCTGACCTCATGTGAAACTGTGGAGGTCTGTGGGCGACACGTTCAGGAGTCCAGCTTAATGATTTAATGCCACTTCCATTTAGGGGGCTGTACATTAGCGGCAGGGCCCCGGCGTGCAGCGAAGGTTTCACAGCTCTGTTTCCATTCAGCTCGGAGGCAGGTTTTAAAGAAGTGGCGGAAAACAAAAAAAAATACAGAAAAAACCTTCAGAACAGAAATCCCTTTGAGCTTAAGCTATAAATTCACACATCTGACATCTCCAGCATGACTGATCCGTGTCTGTTGGTCAACTACTTTTTAAAGGTTATCAAGGCGTTTTACATATTTCAGTGGGTTTTTTTATCTTGAACCTTTGCCACTGATGGATTATGGAGCTCAAGCAGGTTGAAGTTTCAGCCGGACATCACCAGAGAGGAGACCGGCGCTCACACTCACACATGATGGTTTGAAACATGTCCGAAATTCAGAAATGACACGATAAGCTGTGGGAAAAAGTTCAGCAGTTACATGACATTAATTCAAATAACCATTTGCTATGCGCGTGTCATAGGAGTTAGTTGGTTAATACCACCAATGATAATGAGCATGTCAAAGAAGTCATCATGTGTTAGTTAGAAAAAAATAGGTTTCTTAACTTTTAAGTTCCAAAACTCTCAAGACTGAAATAATGAGTGACCACTTTGTCCTGTTTGAGTTATGCTGTGCTGTACTGCAGGGAGACAAGTCTTTCAAATACACTTAATAAGTAAGTGTTCCCAAACAAAGGAAATACAAGTTAGAATTTCAAATTAAATGTTAAATACACATTAAATCAATTATTTGCGTCTGACTGATTAAACTTGTGCTGACACTGAGAAGTGCCACAGCGGAGCAGAAAAAGCCTCTGAGGATAGTCTGAACTCCTGATTTGCACACAGAACACAGAATATATTACATGCAAAGGCAAAAGGCTGGAGCAGATCATTGTTTCAGAAAAGTATTAAACTTGGATTTAAACTTGGATCATGTCTAATTTACAGTCTGCAAACTGTTAATAACAGTTATTGCACCTTAATGTATGTCGATCACTATAAAATGCACCAGTGTTTGCTGATAAGGACATAATAATTTCCCCTATAATACTCGCTGTTTGCTTGATTGCAGCTTCTATTTACCAAAGGACCTTAGCAAATAATAGAAGTAATTATTTTTTCACAGAGCTTGCAAAAGAAAAAAAAAAAAAAATCCAGTTCATCCTCTCCTCTCAAAGTGGTGTGAGTCTCTCAGTGAAGGACTTTCTACTGTTTGCAACATGTACGGTTTCTTTCTCGGGAATAAAGGTTGTACCAGTAACTGTTGATTGATGCATGTGAGCCGAATTGGAGAGCCTGTCTTTGTGGTGTGTTTGTCGGGTGTTTTCAGCTCAGACATGCTGTCCGTAAAGCCCGGCCACATAAACACCCCACTTTCTGAAGGGAGTTCGGCGTCGTGTCTGTCAACGGAGCCGGAGCCGAGCGGACCGGCGCGGCTCTGAACGGGTGTTTAAAAAAAAAAGCTCAATCGAGACAGAAAGTTAATGCAACAGGGGGGGCTTACCTTTCACTGTGCAGTCATGGTGGGTCTCCTGCTGCTGGGGGGGCTGTGGGCTCTCAGAGACAGACGCTCGGACGGACTGCGGGTCGGCTGCAGACGGACTGAGGTCCGGACTCCGCCGCGGCTCCACAGGACTGAGTCAGACCAGCAGGGGTGCTGTCAGGAGCCACTGACGACCAGACGTGCAAGACGACGTCTGTTAGAGCAGGGGGGAGTGTGATCAGCCTGAGAGAGAAGAGTCTATGTCACCTGGTGATTTTATTACCCCTGACACAAAATACATCAGACAATGAAACAACCAAAGTGAGTCTCTGAAGCAGTGGGAGAACCTGATTGGAGTGAATGTGCACGAATGTGTTAAATTATCTTAATTTCTAATGAGGTTTTGTTCTTTATTCCTGGAGCTCATGTTTCTGTGAAAGGTGTAAGTGACAGTGGCTGTTATGTGTCAGTGAGAGTGAGCATTGTTAACAGACATGAAGACTGATCCTCCAGACCTTCAGAACTTCAAAACTTCACCATGAACAAGTTAAATGAATCTTGCTTGGTCCACTGATGCAGGGCAATAAGATGGACACCAAATGGGCTTAAACAGGAAAGTAGGAGATAAGACGAAAAGGCAAACATCTGCTCAACAGGAGCAAGAACTATCCGTCCATCCAGTGTCTTACAAATGAAATGTCACACACTGGCAGAGACATGCTGAGTTCACTTGAGGGAAAAAGAAAAAAAAAAATCTTGCACAAAGCTTGGCTGCCATCTACTGGGACACTGCCCTGCTCACACCATGGAGATTTATGGGCGAGCTGCAGTTTGTTTTGCAATCTTACAAATCATGTTTCCATTAAAATAAGTCACGTAGAAAGATCTCTGTTTTGCGTTATATAGATTCCAAAATATATATATCTTTATACATATGTACGTATAGGATGTGATGGAAGTGTATAATATTATAGACATCAAAAGAAAACCAAAGGAAAGTCTGCACTGTGGAGTTTGGACTTTTCACTCAAAATAGGTTGAATCTGTTTTTCGAATAGGCAGATATAATATAATATATGATATAATACAATATAATATATTGTTGCTTGCCGTTTATTTTTTCATTTCATTAATTACAAAAGAAAAAAAAACACTATTCACCATTCAAAACCCAATCAATTCCAAATACAGTCATTTCTTTTGTGGCAGTGAACAACACTCAGTGTTTGAACTGGGATATAAAACATAAATATGAATTATACAGCTAACTTAATCAATTAAATGTGAAAAATCCCCCTTGTGAACAAATATGTGTTGGGACTGGGAAACTTTGACCTCAGAGTTTCTAAAAGTCTGGCTGCAGCTGACCCTTTAAAATTCGTTTAAAGTCATAAATAACATTCACTGGTGGGGAAGTATTCACATAATTTTACTATGAAGTAAAAGTACCAACTTAGTAACGTATTTTATAAACTCATTATCTTTTCTACTACAAATCTCTATCTGAAAATAATTCATTTGGAGTTTACAGGGGCATTTTATTTAAATACTCAAGTAAAATACAACAACTGAACGCGTACTTCAGTTGTACTTGAGTACATGTACTTAGTTACTTCTCACCACTCATATTCCACACTCTGCGACCATGCAGTCATTTCCCGCGTTTTAGCCATTCACTATTAGCTAATCGGAACTACGCATGAACTTTCGTATGAGGGTTCCGTCCAATGGACGCTGAGAACATGTGAGAGCCAATGACGTGCGTCTGACACGGGCCTCCAGCCCAATGAGCAGCGAGTAGAGTTGATAAATCAAGCCAATGGGAACAGAGCATCGCTGTGTGACCGAAGCACGGTCTGCCGGGCTCATTTCGCCGCTCCTCCACCCGGCTGCTCTTTCTGGATCTCACTGCAATGGCGGAACAGCAGCAGTTCTACCTCTTGCTGGGCAACCTGATGAGCCCCGACAACAACGTCAGGAAACAAGCAGAGGTGAGAGAAAGGGGGACGACGGGGCCGCCTTCCCGGGGGGAGAGGCGACAGAGCGGGCGAGCCTTGAGCGCGGGGCGGCCGTTAGCAACAGCTAACCGCCGCCTAGCTACCCAGCCTGGCCGCGCGCGCACCAGGCTCTCACGTCAGGCTCGGCAGCCCACGTGCAGTGTGAAGCTGACACCGAGCGCTCGCGAGCTAACGCTAACTGGCTCCACCATGCTGCGTAGTTACGTGGACACGGAGCGCACCCTCCCGATACTAACACAGCCCGGCGGCTCCGTGGCTCTGCCCGCTCTCCTTCCTCTCAGTCGGCTCGATTTAAGGCGAACAGCTCCGTTTATCGGGCTCTGGTCCTTGAATCCACCAGCTGACAGTGGGGCTAGTCATGGGCACAGGAAGTAGCGGCGTGCTAAGGGGCTACCACAGTGCTGCTAGTTAGCCAGCTAGCCCCGAACAGAGTGGATCATTCGAACCTTAAAGCCGTGATTTCAGACATTAAACACTCATATATGTCACCGTGTGTGCCGTGGTGGGCAGCAGCACATGTGGCCGAGGGGCCGGTTCAGTCAGAGGGCGAGCTGTGCTGGCAGGTTGCCTCGGCCTTCAGTCATTTGATGTGAAAGTCAGTCTAACACCTGTTTTTAAAACGTGCCATCCCTCTCCCTGTCTGGGCATAATGTCACACACGGAGGGAATTAGCTCAGTTTCAGTCTTAGTCTCGGGTCGTCCCCTCTCTCTGGATTAGTTTCCCTCAGAGGATTTGTTGGGGCTCAGTCTCTAGCCGGCCTATTCACTTTTCTCTCCCACCGTGATTAGCCTCTCGTCGCGGCGGAGCATTGTTGCCACAGTTTACCTCTTTAACGCCCGACTTTTGGATGAGGTGGTTGAATCTTATCACACCGCCGCCGCCACCCCCCCTCACTGGCAGTCAGCGTTTTTCTTTGTAAAGCACAGACTGTCTGCCGCGATGCTAAGCTCATTGGAATTCATCCTTTATAGGAACTCTCTCTTTCTGTCCCACTCTCACACAAAGGCAATTGATCCATCTGTAGAAGAGTTTTAATCCACATATTAACAGCTAAAGCTACTAAACATTCGTAGGTGCCCCGATGCCCAGTTTAGGCCATCCAAGACGTGATGGCCTAAACTGGGCCATGGTGTCACAACTTTTTCACCATTGTGATGGTGAAAAAGTTGTGAAAGTGATCAGTGAGGAAGTTTTGGTGGATTTCTCCTTTTTAGGACTGAGGGCTTTGTCGTTAAAGATGGCAGTAGACTTTCTGGAGTATGTTAACGACCACCTGATTTTTAGTTTCAGTTTTTAGTCACTGGGAGCCAGCAGCACAAAAATCAGATTATTGTGAGAACAGGTTTTAGCAGGATCTTGGTTTGAATGGTGTGGCCAAGCAGATTCTATTTAAATGTGTATGGTCAGTAGTCAGGTTTCTCCCCCACCATACTGTTGCCACAATGGTACTCCTCCCTGTCCTCATCTTTGTCATGCAGATGAGCACACTTAAAAAAAAAAACACCCAAGGGGTCGGGCAGTCACATAGTCATGATTCTTCATCTGGAAATCCAGCAGTGTAAACAGTGCTTCTCTTAATCATACTTTTGTTTACTGTTGGCAACATTTGCACGTGTGATAATTTTCCTTGGAGCACACACCCAAGTGTTCAGTACATCGTCATAGTTAAACGATTTTGATGAAGCAGCTTAAGAACATTTGAGAGTAGAGCCAATATGTAGCACTCGATGTGCATCAGAACAAGCAGCCTTGTTCAGACTCTTTGGTGGGTTTCATGTCCCATGATGTAAGAAAGACATGATTGTGTGGCTTAAAATCCTGCCATGCTACAGTATGAACCTGATCTTCTGATTAAAAAGTGTCCAAATCTACTTGTAGTGAAGTTAAATCAAATAAGGAGCTGGCCATCGGATGCAAATTAGGGTGATTAATCAGCACTTTGTTGCTGGTTCACAGAAAGCTTTCCAGTGGGCTGTGGAAAGCCTTAATGTGGAGCAGCTTCATGATGTGTGCAGTATATCAGCTCTGCAGTGGGATGTCATTTAAGCTTCATGGCAAGGCAGATCAGAAAAACTGCTTCACTAAGTAGGAAATGTAGGATTATAACTTAACTTCAAACCACTGGCCCCCACAGTACAGATCTCAAATAGCTCAGTCCTTATCTATAAATTAGAGTTCTACTTGTCATTAAGATATACAGCTTATAAGTCTACACGTGGCCCTCTACATGATAAACTGGTTACAGTACAGTCAGTTGAGGCTTATGATACAAAACCTTAAACATCCAGGTAATAAAACTGGTCCATGGTGATGCATTTCTTTTATGACTAATACTTCTGAACATTAGTCTCTTTCCGTTTGGATAGTGCCACAGCATGACATTACAGGCATGAGTGAAATGCCATGCCATGGTTACTCTACTATAGTGAACATGACACTGTCACTGTGTGGATTTATTCTTCACAGCGCTAAAATTGTGCATCTGTGGAGCTTGTCTCTGTAAGCCCTCACCAAGTGATGCCTCATCCATACCACTGTCCATTTTTTCTTTGCAGGAGACGTATGACACAATCCCAGGCCAGACCAAGATCACATTCTTGCTGCAGGCCATCAGAGATGGATCTGCTGCTGAGGAGGTTTGTCCACAACACTCACATATCAATGGTACCTTTAGTTTTTTAGCTTGAGTCTGGGGAGAGCTATAAAATGACAAGGGGTCTTAAATCACGTTTTTAAAGCCTGTTTTTTTTTTTTTTTTTTAATTCAAAGGATTGGCTTTAATTTACTATATGTCTGACTTAAAATGGTGGTCCCTGGAGATGTCTTCGTCTACAAGAAACGCCTGCTAGCTAATTACAAAAAAGCATTATACCTGTCCTTGATATAAAAGAACAATAAAGCCATGTTGTAATGGCACGAAAGAACAATTTAGGCTACAGGCGTTTGTATTTTCGAGTTGGTGTCAGGCAAAGGTCATGTGGTTTCACATCATGTCCACAGTGAGAATCCTTTCCATGTCACTGAAATCTCTTTGCCGTGAAAAGGTGTGACATTGATGGCATTTCAAGAATGTAGTTTGGTCATCTTCTGTGGGCCCTCACTACAGCCTGACACCGCTTGTTATGAGCCAGTTTGGCATTTGCGCGTTATGTTTACTCCGAATCCACCAGCTGCTGGGTCCCTCATGCTTCCTCTCCTTTTCTTTACCTCAAGGCCGATATTTTTAGAGTCTTGAAATGGGAGCAGGCAGAGAGGTGCCTGGCCCGGGGAGAGTGACTCTGCCTTTCTGAGATGCTGCACGTTTTGTCTGTGTAGTTTCATTTTAGACTGACCAATTAAACGCAGCACTGTATTACACTAAATATTACTGTATGTTTGGCAGGTGTTTTCATACATTTTATCAATACACTTACTCTATCACTCTGTATGACTCAGGTTGTGAATGTCAGCCAAAGTAATCCTTAAAGAAAGGTGTAAAACTGTTTTTTAATCATACTGGAATCAAAGCTAGAAAAGTCTCTGTCTGACAAAACCAGAGCTGAACTGTCTCGTGCCAAAAGGCCAGCATTAAAAATTATGTGCCATGTTGTGAAGCACGACATACTGTTGAAACCAGTGCTCTGTCCACAAAAGGTCAGACAGATGGCAGCAGTGTTGCTGCGACGGCTGCTGTCGTCCTCTTTCGAGGAGATCTACCCGGGCCTCACCCTGGAGATGCAGACAGCCATCAAGACAGAGCTGCTGACCAGCATCCAGCAGGAGACCTCGCCTAACATCCGCAAGAAGGTCTGCGACATTGCAGCTGAGCTCTGCCGCAACCTCATCGGTAATGCTCCTTAATATTTTTTTTTTACAACTGGTCTGGTGTGGAATAGTTTAGGTGATATTTTTTATTCTCTGTATAAGTGTATGGGGGCAAAATATTGTAATATCAAAATGTTGGTCACCGGTGTTAAGATGAACATGAGTAATCTTTAATCATGGTGTCTTTGATATAGATGATGATGGGAATAACCAGTGGCCAGAATTGCTCAAGTTCCTGTTTGACTCAGTCAACTCTGACAACGTTGGTCTGCGAGAAGCTGCCCTGCACATATTTTGGTGAGGTGTTGTTTGCATGATCCAAGAGTTTTAAATCTGGCAGTCAGACTACTCGTACGTTCAGGCAAAAGAACCGGTGGCTGACAGTTTGCTTCTCCTCTTTAGGAACTTCCCAGGAATCTTTGGCAACCAGCAGCAACATTACATGGAGGTCATCAAGCGCATGCTGGTCCAGTGCATGCAGGACCAGGCAAACCCTCAGGTAACATGCTACAGGAAGTGCTTTTGGGCGGGGTGGGGGCTGATGTCATGATTTCACGACATGTACATTTAATTTTCTTAATTTATCCTTCAGATTCGTACACTGGCGGCTCGGGCTGCAGCATCTTTTGTTCTGTCAAATGAAAGCAACACAGCACTGCTGAAGCACTTTGCCGACCTGCTGCCTGGCATCCTGCAGGTAAGATACAAGAAGTGAACCAGATGTGAATTTTGAGTCTGTTTTAGTCTTTTGTTAATCCGTGTGTGACGAGAACTTGTTATCCAGAGCTGTGTTTTGTGTAATGTTTTCATAATCCTTTGCAGTGATGGCTTTTATTAGTCAGTGAAAGTTTTTACACGAGTCCCTTGACACCATTAATGGAAGCTAAATGTTACAAGCCATATAGCCTGACGTGTGGATGCATTAGCTAATGCTAGGACAGATCATACGGTTGAAGGGCCAGGTGAAAAGTGGCTTATGGTAATTCAGAGTAAGAGCAGAGCTTACTTGCTCTGTGTTTGCCTTTAATGAAGGGTGTAGCGTTTCCTGTAACTCGGTCAGCTTATGTGGTGATGACCCTGTCTGCATTGAAGAGCTAAAGGGCTTGATTAATAAAGTTGTGTTGGCTAACAGAAAGGACTGGGAACTTATAATATGATCCAATTTAGTAACATGTTTAACACTCGACAGTTGGTGTATATTATCTTGATAATACTGAACATGTAGAATCCTGTTGCTCCCTTTAATGTATCATCTGCCTTACTAAGATTTTGCAATACTGTTTGGAAAGTATGTTGTCAGTGACTCACAATGGTGGAAGTGGAGGTGAAGCCTTAAACTGTGATGACAGTAAATTCAGCATTAGCAGCATGTCGCTGCTGAATGACTCTCTTTGCACCACTAACCCCAGCTTTTGTTTTTAATCAGGCAGTGAACGAGTCGTGCTACCAGGGAGATGACTCTGTGCTCAAGTCCTTGGTGGAAATCGCAGACACAGCACCAAAATACCTGAGACCCAACCTGGAGCCCACTCTGCAGCTCTGTCTGAAGGTGAGTCAGAACAGCCTAATGCAAAATCTAAACACAAATGAAACTCATGGTCCCACTAACACCTGCACTTTATAATCAATTGAAATATTCCTCAAAGCACATCTGAATCGCTGCTCATTCTTGCATAGGAACTTTGAGAATTAGACCTATAGACCATATTTGCGGGGGTTTTTTTGTTCATCTGTCGATGCGCTCCATTTACATCATTTGACCAACACATTTCCATGTCTCCTCAGCTGTGTGCCGACACCAACCTGACAAACATGCAGAGGCAGTTGGCACTGGAGGTCATCGTCACCTTATCGGAGACTGCAGCAGCCATGCTGAGGAAACACACTGCCATTGTGGCTCAGAGTGGTGAGGACACTTAACCTCAAATACATTTAGGCCAACCAAAGGATTTGGGTGAAATAGATGAGACAGTTGTCTGTTGTGTCTTCAGTCCCCCAGATGCTGGCTATGATGGTGGACCTCGAGGACGATGACGAGTGGGCCATGGCTGATGAGCTGGAGGACGATGACTTTGACAGGTAATGCCCAGTAACGGTGAAAACACAAATCCACAATGCAGTCATCACCTTTAGTTGTTGGCTGAGGTTCCAGAGAATAAACGTCTACGTGTCAGGAAGAGGATTATTTCCTTTGGTTTAAGATGGCTAGGAACTGAACCCTTCAGGCCTTTTTGTTGAAAAAGCTCCACTTCAAGAGTTTCACTGTAGTGTGTGTATAGAGGGGTATTTTCAAAGACTAACCAAAAAGTGCTCTTGTAATAAACACTTGAGTGATTTGTTCCTTGTCACCCACCAGTAATGCTGTGGCTGGAGAGAGCGCTCTCGACAGAATCGCCTGTGGTCTTGGTGGAAAGATTATTCTGCCCATGATCAAACAGCACATCATGCAGATGCTGCAGAACCGTAAGTAGCTTTGGAGATATTGGTATCAATGATTTGTTGTGAAAGTCCCTGAAGACTCATCAGGAATGTACATCAAGTGCTGAGTGTGTGACGTTTTTATTTGGTGAATATGAGATCAACCCAGTGTGTTTTGTCACTAGCTGACTGGAAGTACCGCCATGCCGGGCTCATGGCGCTCTCCGCCATCGGTGAGGGCTGCCACCAGCAGATGGAGGCCATCCTCCAGGAGATCGTCAGCTTTGTCCTCCTCTTCTGCTCTGATCCTGTAAGAAACTACTTCAGAGTTGATGTCAGAGATACAGCACACAATGAACTTAAGATTATTTTGTTAGCTTTACTGTGGCAAAGAATGCAGTATGAGTGGTGGTCAGATTTAAGTTTTGTGTAGTTTTTCTTTATTTGGTCACTCACATTAGGATTTAGGAACTATCCCTTATGGTAATTACGAGTTTGGTTTCCTTTTTTTTTCCTCCTTAGCACCCAAGGGTACGCTATGCTGCCTGCAACGCTATTGGACAAATGGCCACAGACTTTGCTCCGACCTTCCAAAAGAAATTCCACGATAAGGTAATTATAGTGATATGTACTAATTTCTAGATTTATACGTTCTGTCGTTGTTCACACATTGTGCACTGCTCAATAAATCTCTATTAGCCTGAATGTAAGCAGCCTAAAGCTGTTCACATGAGTCTCTTCAGAATTACTCAAATGTAATGAATCACTACATGCGTGATTTGAAGAATGGCATTGAACAGTCTGCCACCTTTTCAGTGTAATGCAATACATGAGAAAGGAAAGGTTAACTAGAGTGGACAAAGACTGACCGGTCCGTCTCCCTCCCGTCCAGGTGATTTCAGCCCTGCTTCAGACCATGGAGGACCAGAGCAACCCTCGAGTGCAGGCTCACGCCGCTGCAGCGCTCATCAACTTCACAGAAGACTGTCCCAAATCACTGCTGATCCCTTACCTGGACAGTTTGGTGCAGCACCTCCACGTCATCATGGTGGCCAAACTGCAAGAGGTGCCAATTACACTTTACCTTATTATTAAACCTTATTTTGAGAAACCAGATAAATCGTAGCCTGAATCAGATTTCCTGTCTACCTGCCGTGTAGCCCACCACTTATTGCCGGCTAGGTCAGCCTGTTTCCTAGATGTCAGGAGTTCTAAGTGTCCTCTCTCCTCCCAGTTGATCCAGAAAGGCACCAAACTGGTCCTGGAGCAGGTGGTGACGTCCATCGCCTCAGTGGCCGACACCGCTGAGGAGAAGTTTGTGCCATACTACGACCTGTTCATGCCCTCGCTCAAACACATTGTAGAAAACGCCGTTCAGAAGGAGCTCCGGCTGCTTCGTGGCAAAACCATAGAATGCATCAGCCTCATCGGCTTGGCTGTCGGCAAGGAGAAGGTACGTCATGATCATAAAGATCTGTGTGTAAGAGAGCCTGTTTTGCTGCACATCCAGGCTTCAGATAGCTTCACGCTGGTCCTTTCTGCTCTGTTAATAGTTCATGCCAGACGCCTCTGCCGTCATGCAGCTGCTCCTCAAAACCCAAACGGACTTTAATGACCTGGAGGATGACGACCCCCAGGTAGGACTTGAGCTTAACTCTGAACTGCTTCCAGGATTTTACTGTTGCACAGTGGAGCCCTCATCCTGTTTGTTTGTGGTTTAGATCTCATACATGATCTCAGCCTGGGCCAGGATGTGCAAGATCCTGGGGAAAGAGTTTCAGCAGTATCTGCCTGTGGTGATGGGCCCCCTGATGAAGACGGCCTCCATTAAGCCTGAGGTGGCCCTTCTCGACAGTAAGTAACACAGTGAAACACACAACGCAGAAGCAGCAGTCAGTCATGACGAGATGAAACAAACGTGTCTGTCTGTGCTGTAGCCCAGGACATGGAGAACATGTCTGAGGATGACGGCTGGGAGTTTGTCAACCTGGGAGACCAGCAGAGTTTTGGTATCAAGACGGCCGGCCTGGAGGAGAAAGCCACTGCATGCCAGATGTTGGTGAGTAGTTCAGTCCACCGCAGAAAAGATGAGACGTCTCTGCCAAACTGTCGACATCCTGAGGGGTCTGAGGCAGCCACTGTTTCTCTGTTTAGAGTTCTTGTTTCAGCCCTGTTACTGAGAGTCTGTGTTTTCCAGGTGTGCTATGCCAAAGAGCTGAAGGAGGGTTTTGTGGAGTACACAGAGCAGGTGGTGAAGCTGATGGTTCCTCTTCTCAAGTTCTACTTCCACGATGATATCCTTTTCAACACTGACCAAGATTTAATGGTGCTCAAAATGAGTATCTTTATCCAGCAAACATTTGAGAATTACCCAAACTTAAACCTCGATATTGTGGGTGGTTAAATGATTGAAGAGTACGGTGTAGTGTAATGCTGTCTGTCAGCCTGGAGGAGCCAGCAAGGCTGCGTTTAAACTTGTGATACTAACATTTAAAACTGTAAACAATGTGAGCCTTAACCACCTCACGTGTGCGGGTGGCAGCAGCTGAGTCCAT
>JAOXYL010000010.1:2140982-2153877 GCA_028564955.1 Terapon puta
TGATAAATAAGCTTTACACCACAAAGAAAAATATCCTAAACCTATCCTCATTAATAAACATCCCAGAAAAAAAAAACCCGAAAAAGACAAATGATGAGCAGCAAATAATAGATGTGTTTTGTAGCAAGCTGCATCCTGACAGGCAGGAGCCTGCCGAGAATATACAAACTGATAAATTATAATAGAAATAGAACAGGTAGTTCTATTTAAGTATAGAACGAACAGTTCAATACAAATTTTAACAAAAAAAAAAAATCATTCTCCTTAACTGGATTAAAGGGGCTGTCATAGACGTTACATAAACGTTACCTGTCCGTTGCTGGTGAAGGTGGTGTTGTCAAACAGGAAGTAAGCACCAAAGAACATCACAATGGCATCATATACGCCCAGGACAGTCCAATATATGAAGATGGGCCACCGCAGCAATGAGTTCTTAGCAATATCTCTGAAGACAAACATCAGATTAAAGTAAACAGAATGAATGACTCATGTTGACCATCTCTCATATGAGTGATTACACATTCATTGATCAATACTACATTAGCTGCCACTGGGAGGGGCTTAACCAGAAATGACTGGAATAAGATATTTTAATTTAATTTCATGTTCATACAATTGCTCATGAATACATCACTGATATAGGTGACTGCTAAATGCTACAATACTAAGACCATTCATGTTCCTTCCTAAGTCAAACAGTGTGATTTCTGAGGATTAAATGAGTGAAAAAAATATCTTGCCTGATCACAGGAAACCTAACATTTTCAATATGGTGAGCTCTGACCAAACTGAACAGTGTGAACTTTATGCCATGACCTGAATGTGTAGAGCAGCTGTCTCTTTTCATGCATTCAAAATCAATAAAATATGTCTGTGTCAGCAGTTTATTAGAGGCAAACTGAGTTAGTGCACTCTTTGGAAATTACTTACTGTAATCTTCTGCTATTACTTACTTGTACATGAACAATCTAATGGAGGTAATTATGACTAAGTGTGTCTAAACTGAAATTTAAATATTCATTTGTTTCATTTGCTCCTGAGGCTGAAGTAAACTCTGGATGTCACTGGAAGACTCCGGCTTAACTCCGGCATCCTTGTACATAAAACAGGCCATTATAATGCATTATGTGCTGGATTACACTCTACTGTGGCTAATGTGGCATGGCCTCCAAAGAGTCTTATACAATCGAGTATCACACGCTGCCATCATGATCTAGATCTGATCTGGATCTGTTCCAGGAGATTAAACACCCAAGCTGAGCTCTTGGCAACTCTTCATGCCTACGACTATAATGAAATGTTCTGACAGATACACAAACTTTGAATGGTTTGGGAAGGCTAATCTGTCCTACTGTACACCCCTCATACACACACATACACTGTAGATTTACTTAGATATGAACACTAACCTGTATAGAGACGGGTCCTTCTTCAGGATGTCCATGTTAATGTGCTGCTCTATGAGACTGTAGAGCAGGATGGGCAGCGAGGTGAAGCTGATGTTGTACAGAGTTAGGTAGGCTGTATCGTACAGCGGCTGGGGAGAAGAACACACAGCATTTATGCATTTGAGTCACTTTTATTCCTTGTGTATGTGTGTATGTGTGCGTGTGTACGTACCTGTTGTGAGAAGCCACAGAAGAACTGATAGAGGAACTGGGGGAAGATGAAACATACATTCTGGAGAGAGAAAGTCAACAGGCAGCAGGTCAGTAATTGTGTGTCTTGTTTGTTTGTTGAAAATACTTGCTGAAGCTTGCAGAGATTAAAAAAAAGACAGAAAGTCTAAAAAACAGTTGAGTCATATGTTAGCTGTTAATTACTGCATTGTTAATAAAGCCTGTTTTAATCAGGTGCAAAATCTCTTGAAATGTTTTTAAAAATACAAATTCATTTTAAGTTTAAGTTACCATGAAGAAACTAATCAAAATGTATATACAATTAAATCCAACTACCTTGTAGAAGAAGTATTGCACAAGTTCAGAGATGCGAATGTAGTAATAGTGTCCATGGACGAGCAGCATCTTCTTGAGGTGTTTGAACTTTGGGATGGCGTAGTCGCTGTTCCTCATGGCCTGGCGACCCTCTTTACCCATAATACCTGAACAGTAAAACAAAGCCTTGTCATTACATTTGCATAATTGAACACAGTGTTGACTTTGTGGTGGAAAGGTTTTATTATGAGGTCATTTAACAGGAGCATAGCAGTTAGTTTTGTAGAGCGAATCTGGCAGTGTACTAACCGATGCCAACGTGTGCTTCGAGGATCATGCTGACATCATTAGCGCCATCTCCAATGGCGAGTGTGATCGGGTGCTCTTCAGAGGCTTTGATCAGCTTCACAATCTGGATGTGAAAAAGGAAAGGCGAGGTCAAAGCTATGACTCCTTCCAGCAGAGTGCGTCAGCACAAAGCTTAACTCCACTTAAACGTGAGTGAAAACCACCGACAAGTAACCATCCACATCTGCGTCTGTCTAAAAGGAATATAGGCGCCGTCTTGCCATCTGTCCACTGCAGTTTTTGTACCTGTGCTTTCTGGAGCGGTGCCATTCGACAGCAGAGCACGGCGCTGCAGTTGCGGCAGATTTCTAGGAAGATCTCTTTGTAGTTCCCTGAGTTTGAGTCCTCCTGGGTGGGCCTCATCACCGCAGAGAGGGTGGCTCCATCGATGATCAAACCGTAGTCAGTGCAGTCACCTGATAAACTGGAACAAACAGAACATCTGTCAAATACAGTAACAGCAACAGTACACTTTCTACTGTCGTCTTAGTGTCCCTCACACACACACCCGGAGAAGTTGTCCCTGGTCATGCCTCCGTGCTGCCTCAGGACCGTCCTGCTCAGGTCAAACAGGACATCGTGAAGGCTCTGCTCCTCGGTGCGTTTGGTCGTCAGCTCCAGGATCTGGGTGTTGCGGCGGAACAGCTTGCTGGCGTAGCAGGTCGCAGCCGCCGTCTCCATCTTGTCGCCGGTCAGCACCCACACCTTCATACCTGCCTTGTGGAGAGACTCGATGGTGTCTGCGGCTTTTTCCTGGAGTCTGCCGTCAGCCAAAGTAGAAAGGGGGAGAGAGAGGATTTAGTCTGTAATATTTATTCAGGGTAGGAGAAAATACCACAGCAAAAACAGAGTTATTCAGTACCACATATCATTTACGCTCTGCCTCATTCTGCACAGGATGAGTCGAATTGCAGTGTCCTCTGGGTTAACAATCCCTTTTAAGCCTGCGCTATAATTGCTTTAGCAGCGAGTGTGCAATCGGACGGTTGAACTGCCTCTTGCCCTCACTCAGAAGTGGGGCAGCACTTATCATGGTGGCAGCACGAACTGAAATAAGAGTTAGCGCTTAGAGTTGTTTGAAGTGCAGGTGTTTAGTTCAAGCATAGCAAAAATGCTTAAAATAGACCAAAAGCAAAGGGTGCATTTCTATGCAATGAGCCCCTTACCTGTCCTCCACAGCAGTAGCACCCAGCAGTATCAGGTCTTTCTCAATGATATCATATGCTTCGGCCAGTCGTTTGTCTCTATCCTGTAGTGCCAACTTGGCCCCATTCAGCAGGTGACAAACCTCCTGGTACTGTTCGGGACTTAGAGGACGATAAGCGACACAAAGTGTCCTCAGACCCTCCTGGAGGAGAAGTGAGATTCAGACAGGATGAGGCTGCTATATCAAGAAGAAGAAATGATCTACACAGAACTTTCTACAATCAATCTGAAAATACTTCTAAGCGAACAGGAAAATGTAGATATTTGTTAGATTCTGGGCTGTTAATATGAGAGTGTGGGAAGCAAATGCTCTCTCTATTTGAACCTCACCAGTACAACACCCTGAAAGCTACAGTTTATCAACAGCTGCCACCACAAGTGAGGTCTTACTGACCTGCTTTCCACCACAGGTTTCACTTTATTGAGTTCATCTTTATGGGTAGTCTGAACTAAAAAAATCCCCTCCAGACACTCTTATTCTGTTACAACCAACCAGTGATATTAAGCTCTGAATCTTAATATGTGATGAAGTTTTGCACTTCCCCCTCAACCTCCCTACTTATACACCAAATGATTGTATAGTTTATTACCAAGGAACATTTTGGGCCAATCGTGGGCGTATAAGGAGAACAATTTATTAAACTGTATGATGACCATAATACCACTGATTCAGAGTGGTCCTAGTAAGTCCAGCAGAGCAATGTCATTGTGAAAAACATGTCATGTCTAACAAGTGACAGAAGAAACTGTTTGATTATTAGATGACACACTGGACCCTCTATGGAAGAATTCAGCACAAGTGTTTGATGGAAGTGGGCCATGCTCCACTGATGGACTTCCTGTGGTAACCATGGAAACATGGTCATGTACCAGTAACTATGGAAACCACCGTAGTCACACAACCTCTGAAACTTTCACATGATGGCGAAGGTGAGTCGTAGGAGTAATGCTCCAAAAGAAAAAGACTTTCTGTGGTTTTGTGAAAGAATAGCAGGAGAGGAAAAAAAAGTGTGTGTGTTCGTATGTGCTCTCACCACTGCGTTGTGCTCCACTCGAGCTTTGACCTGATCCACTTTGCCTGATATAACCCTGGGGAAGATGGAGGAGTCTGCGCCTTTACAGAACAGGTACAGCTCACCTGCTCACAAACACAGTCAAAAAAAGGGGAGGGACAAGTGTGTGAGAGAGAAGCCATATACGTATGTCTAACCATACACATGCATATTTATTATCTAAAGTTTATTACCAGTGCTGGCCCGGACAATGACGCTCATCCTTCGTCTGACTGAGTCAAATGTCAAAACCTCCAGCAGCTCAAACCTGATTAATAAAAACACAAATAATATCAAATCACTCAATCACGTTTTCTGAATCCGAATTTAGCAAGTGACTCAATTTTTCCAACCCGGCTGTCAGAACAAAGTCAATCAGCGGGCAACACCTTTTCCACTCATAGTGAAAATAGAAATGCTCATAGTGCAGAGCACGGCAACCATTAAGTGGAGCAAAAGTTTAACACTAGTAGACTGTGACAAAAAACAGCAGAGAAAGGATCTAATTTTCAACTTGATTCGAAAATATGATCCAGGGTTGGTTTGGAACACCTCTATTTAAAACCTAATCAATTCAGGCAAAGATGATAATTGGTCTGAAACTTGATTCAGAGATAAAAAGGTTTTCAGCCAACAATAATTGTCTCTGTTCTTCAGTGCTCTAAATTTATCTTTATAGGTTACTCCCACTTGTTGCAGTATTACAGTCACACACTTGCAGTACAGATCGCCTCTAATCACTGCTCTAAAGTTGACAAAACTATGGTAGCATGTTGACATTTTTGAGAAATGGCCGACATGAATAATCTAATCAGATGTGTATGTTTAATGAAACAAAATGCATAACAATAACAAGAAGTACCATATGTACCCGGAATAACCTCCAAAATAAATGAAAAGCTGATAAAAGAACTGCTGCAGAGGGTTTTAGAGATAAACAACATTGTTTTGGGGGACACTCACCTCTCAATCTCATCCTCCCTATTTAAGATCTCCATGTGACTGTCCTTGAGCCTCAGATAGGTGAAACCAAGCCTGCGGCACAGAGCAAAGCACCGTTACTGGAAATGGAGTGAATGAACAGGATGTGCGTGTGTGAAAAAACAAAATGTTTCTAAATGCTCCGTGCATGCAGACGACTTCACAATTCTGATTATCACTGCCTTTGTGTGTGTGTGTGTGTGTATATGCGAGTGTGTACTCCACCTCTTCATGCCTTCCACCAGAGCCACCTCGTCCGGAGATGAGGAGATGTAGAAGGACGTGGACTTGCCCTGGTGGATGCCATGCTTGATCCCGTCCACCGTCTCCTCCTCCTTCACCTGCACCGTGTGGCACAAACACAGCGCCCGGAAAAACAGCTCCTCGTGCGCCTGCGGAAGACAGCCAACGCAGTGTTACTCCTTCATACACACTCACACACGCACAAACATGCTGAATCCGAGGCCACGCTCACCCTGGCATCTGGACCTGGCGACGTGTCTATCATGTCCATACTGGCTGCACCGGGCATCACCTAGCAACAACACAAATCATACACACATACACAACGTGAAAATTGTATTTATTTCTACCTTCATCAAGAATAATATCAGAAACTTCAAATACCTGTCCGTTACAGATGGCATGAGGCACATAAACGTGTCCGTCCACGCAGCACTCTATGAACTCCATGTTGTTCTCCGTCAGAGTCCCTGTCTTGTCTGTAAACACATATTCCACCTGGAGAGACAGCAAGTAGTGTTCAGTATGTGAGTCTGTGGGTTTACACCAAACTTCAGTCCTGTTTGCTTTCAGTGGAGTGTGCCCCCCCACCTGTCCCAGTTCCTCGTTCAGGTCCGACGTGTTGACCACGGCTCTCTCGCCCAGCTCCTCGTCGTACATCTCGTCGTCCCACATGATGAAGTAGGAGCCCAGGAACTTCTGCATCTCCACGGTGACGTACATGGAGACAGGAATGATGTAGTTGAAAAGAACCATGAAGGCCAAGAAGTCTGTGAACGCCCTGATCACCTGAGAAAGAGGAGGGACAGTAAGGAGAAGGTAAGGAAGGGATGAAGAAATATTTTTTTCCCACCAAATTGAGGAAATGTAATTAACAGACTCACAATGTGCCTCTGCCTCTCTGTTTCTGTTCTCTGGTTGTACCAGGGCTCGTCTCTGTTGGGGTCGGCCTGCCACACGTATTTCAGCACCGTGTTGATGAGAGCCTTGCTGATGAGAATGCACAGGTAGACCACCAGGTAGGCATTCATTGACCTGCAGGGGGAGACAGCGAGAGGTGTTTTCTACACTAACGGCAATAACAACAGACCTCTACACTGTTAGTTCAGTGTGCACAAAAAGATCAATGTGTGGAAATCTATCAATTAATGACATATTTTCATAAATCATTCTGTATATTCTGACACAACAGCTGGGCACGAGATATAAGTCAAGGTGGAAGGGAGAGGATATCATTTATCATTGACTGATCAGTGATAAATCATCATGATATCATCGTGTGTGGTGCTTCTTATCGTGTATCTAGACCCTTCTTTCCATAAACAGCACAAATTCCTCCTAGGGCTGCCAAACACGTATGAACAAATCAGTATCCACAATACACAAGTACAAGGCTCCACTGACACACTGAGAAAAGGAAATAGCACATTGAGTACGGCATTAAACCGTAGCTGAAACCTTCTATGGCTTTCTTAGATTTTGTATATATTCCATCTTTAAATAGTGGTACATAACAGAACAACTGCAAATCAGAAGCATAGTTTACATATACTGGAGAAAATATACAAAATTAGTCCAATTATTACAATATATGAAGTAAAACACTCCATAATGTCCAAACTCATCAGCATGCATTTATTTAACTCTCACTCGGTACCAGCATATGGTGACCTGTTAGCTTTTGTAGCCTAAAGGCTGAAGTACAGCCAAATAAAACTAACAGTCCCACAAGTAAAAGGCAGTGTGGATCATAACACACTGTACTTGTCAGTATACATAATTGTGTAAAAGGAACAGCTGAGACGAGGCATTTGCTCTGAGCCAAGTTCATTCTGGCAAAAGGAAGAGAAATACAATTCCAACAAGTTAATCAGGCTCTCACTGTTACTGCGTGTAAATGTAATCCACCTACAGTCAGTCATATCTACAAGCCATCTGGATACAAGACGCATGTCAGCGCCAGATGGAAACAAAGTGATCCAGTCGGTGAACGAGTGGGACTATGGACTCAGTGAATAAATGAAGAAATGAATACATGGAGGAGGGACAAATAAAAATGATTATCTAAGCGAGCATTGGGAAAAGGTTGCTGCCAAAGACTATAAAACATGCCCAGGAATCTACTCCAGAAACAATTCATCATATGTATGTGACAATGAAAGAGAGAGTAAACTAACTTTTCCACTGCAGACCGCTTCTGAGACTTGGACTGGTAGTTGAGAGCCATCTTGGTTTCCATGCCGGTGTAGATGGCGACAGCTAAACAGGGCAGAGGTGAATGTTAAAGTTCATTCTTGAAAAATGTTCCCATTTGATTTTTTCTCTGGAGCTTTCAATCACCTCTTACAGTCTTTGTCAGTGAATTATGTTTCCTCAATTGCCATGGAGACATAACCATATATTATAACTACTTAATGATAACTGAGCAAACTACACATGCTGACAAAAACAATGAGAAGCAGTTGAAAGTACATTAGTGCATTTTCTGTGATATTACCATAAATGTATTCGGTGTTTTTGAGTGTGGCTCCTCGGAGCAGCAGATTCTCTGATCCCAACGGCCTGCAAACAGACAACAGCTCATTTTCTCACTGTTTTTTTAATCACTCCCTGTGAAGGTGTTCCAGCTGTCGCCCGTGACTAAATGTGCTGGACACCAATTAATGGACTGATTTTGGATTTAACCAATTACCTGGCCACTGGCTCATTGTCCATGTAGAGGTTGATCCGGCCCACGAATCTGTGGAGGATGGCAGTAACAAGAAGGAAATGAGAAATACATGCTTCAGATATTTCTGTGCCGAGACACTGTTACTCAGGTGTGTGTGTTGGTGTGATGTACTGACTTGTACAGGTCCGGCTGTGGTTGTTCGCATTCTATGGTCGCGTGGATGGAGTCCACCTCCTGCTCTGTGCTGTACGCTTTGGTGTCCTGAACTGCATAGTATGTCTAAGAGGAGGGAGATGGGAAGAATAATGACACAGGAAGAAGAGAATGGGTGGGTAAATAAAAAGAGAGGGAAGGAGCAGGGCTGCAAACTGTTATCACATTAACCATGATACATGATTACGTGTGTCAAAAGCAAATATGACCTTTGCCATTAAAACTGGCAGCTTCAACTTGATTGAAGGAAAAGGAAAAGCAAACTAACACACCTTGTGGCTGCTCTCTCCGTCCAGACTGGCTGTGGTAACATAGCAGGTCCCATCATCCCGAGACGTGGAGAGAAGAATGAGGTCACAGGGAAAAGTCTCATCTTCTTTCACCAAGACAACATCTCCAACCTGAGACACACAGACGGAGAGAAGCCATCCTATTTTTATCGGTAAAATGCACAAACTTCTTCTGACCTGCAGTAGTATTGCTTAAGCCGAGATCACATGACACGTTAGTGTCTTCAAGGGTGGCATGTTACTTATCCAATTTCTAATGCTAATGCAATCTCTTCTAAGGCGGTTTGCCTAACAAGCTAACCTTCTGCTTTGCCGACCGTAAACCTCTCAAGTTCAGCACACAGTCGCACACATTTGTTCTCTCACAGGCCTGTTGATCCTGTAACAGATCCTCTGTATCTGTTATCGCTGCAATTTCACTCTCAGAATAGATTACATAACATACATTAATGTAAGAGACTAAAAGCTGAATGTAGGGCTAACACACGCGCACACAAACACACACACACACGGACACACACACACACAGGCAGACTCAGCTTAGTAGCAGGAAAATCCCTCGGCGCAAGCCAATAAAACAAATGCACCAAAGCTCTGTTCATGTTATATGGGGTGAAAGTGATTTGGATGACTCACACAAACACACACACACACACACACACACACACACACTCACACACACACACACACTCACATACCCTGAGCTTGCGACTTTGTTTGCGGACGACTTTCCCGTGTTGCACCACGTGGACTGGACACTGGTTGATAGAGTTGTCTGCTTTGTGTCTCAACCAGTCCTCATAACCCTGACAGAGAGAAGAGACAAGAGAGGGTGGGATGTAAAAGTGTGTGTACGTGTGTGTGTGTGTAGGTTTTTCTAGTGCGGCGGTGTTTAATGTCAACGTCAATAAAGAAAAACCTGAGGGTCTCACCTGTTTAATGGCTGTGACTGTGATGACAAAGAAGAGCGGCAGCCCGCTGGTGATCGGACTGGTGGGAGTGTCGATGATCAGCTGAAGTGACACAGACAGACAGACAGAATGAACTGACGGACACTGGTTCAGGGCGGAACGATATATCAAAATGGCAGACAGCTTTAAAAGGGCCACGACATTATATCTGACCTTTACAGGTCTCTGGAGGGAGGTAATAAGAACAAAAATATTGATGGGCCTAACCTCTCCGTACACTCACAAACAAGTAATGGTTCTTGTGATTACATTTGCTGAAACTTAATAGCTGCATTCACCAGTCTAACTACACTCCAGGAGCAAGGCAATATAGTGAGGTCAACTACAACAACAGTTGCTTTTTATCTTCAAAACAGTCACTTTTATTGTTGTGGTTAAGCCTCTTGTTGCTAAGCTTTGCATCATTTCATTTTATTGCTTGTTTTCTTTATATAAAGTACCCTTGTATAATGGGAGAGGTTCGTTTTTATCATTATTATTGTACAGGTCATATGAATAATGAATACACAACAAAACTGTCCATATGTAATGTATCAAATCATTATATTGTTGCAACACTAATAAGAAATAAACCCATATCAAACACTTTCAAAATAGTATTGGCATATGTCTATATTGATGTATTATAATATTGATGTATTATAATATTAATTTATAAAAGCATTTAACTACATGCAGAAACACACGTTGCAGAAAGAAAAGCAGTGGAATGAGTATGCAATTCATGCAAATATACACAGGAAAAGCTTTTACCTGAACCAGAAATATGATGAGAAAGTAGAAGTTGGCGACTCTCCTGAACTGCTCGAACATATTCTTAGGGATGAAGTTCCAAAATGTGTACTGGAAACATGAGACAGTTTTATTTTAGTCAAACAATACATACAGAGTATCAGTGTTAATATCCAAGCACACATTTGGATGGCACTAAAGGAAAACCGTTTTTTTTGTTTTGTTTTATTATCCAAGCTGGTCAATGGGATGTTAATAAAGTGTGTGTGTGTTTTGATCTTTGTGTGTGCGTGGGCGTTTCCACTGACCTTGGAGGAGACTATTCTGTTGTCGGGGAATCTCTGTTGTATGAAGGCCTCAGTTCCTGGAGGAGGCTCCTTGTGTCCGATGTAAATTGTCCTGCTGTCCACCCAGTTCTCCTCACCAACACACTGCAGGGAAAAACAAACACACAAAAAGACACATTTGAGTGTGTGCTCGGGCATACAGGTTTGTGTGTTTCATATTTTCATGGACAGGATTTCGTAGGACATGGGCTCTGTCGATCAGTTACTGAAACTTTGCACAGACACTGCCGAGCCCTTACTTTACTCTCTAAATAAAATGTCCAACATTTGTGTCCAAACATTATATAGCATTTTTAAATCAGACTCCAAAATTCAACTGGATTGCCACTGGAGATAAAATATGTATGGTGAACCACATACACCCACACACTCCTATAAACACTGATAACAGAACACAGACGCACAGAAACTGATTCTCAGATGTTTACAAAGAGCTGAGAGAATGAATGAGTAATTTCTCCTCAATGAATGAGAGCTTTTGTTACCACGGATACGGAGACCTGCATGTGACTCAGACTGGAATGCAGACTACACACACACACACACAGACAGAGACATAGACACAGACACAGACACACACACACACACACACCCACACACAGACTGATAAGACACCTGAATGATTTTGTTCTTAAGACATCTCTTTAGTTTTTCTCCCATTAGTTTTTCCTTGTCATCATTGACTTATCCCCGATCCACAAACACCTATCAATGTAATTAATGCTCTACACAACAGCAATAAAAATTAATATTTAAATATATACTGTATATTCCGTACATCAGCTATTCTGTATATTCTGTGCTTAAGATATCAGTTTATAAACCACACAACATGCATCACTGCACACATAGTCTACGCCCTTAAAGTACAGGAGGGTACTGTAAAAAACTGAGTCAGATTCCTTGTAAGTGCACACAAACCTGGCCAATAAATCTGATTCTGATTCTGACTTCAAACATTAAAGCCTTTTTATTCTAAACTGAAACATGCTGATTTAGTTGAGGAGAACAAACAAGTTGGGAGGGGTTTTGTTTTTTGATCTTGATCTTTCATCATGTACTAGAAAGGATTTAAGGAATAAACACAAACTCTAGAAAAAGTCAACTCTACAGTTTCAGAAAAGAATAACTTTACCACCAAATATGAGCAAGTTATTACATATAGTTTATAGGCAGTTGGTGCTTCTTCTGGTCCCTCAGGTTAAAGGTTAAGGTTGTAATAAAAATGTGCCTACATGATATGAAAAACAACGTGCAACATATTTAAGAAAAAAGTCGTCTTCATATGAAATACAAAGAAGAACTTTTTGGAGTGGAGATGAATTTCAAGAAGCTTCTGAACGAGTCTTGACTTGGAGGAAAAGAAAGAAAAAAGAAAACCCTGCAGCAATTCACTCCCTGTGTCCAAGCTGTAAATGTTTTAATGCCCAGCGGCACATTTCAGTTTGCTGCTTGAAACTGCTTTTGTTGCCCGATAGCATCTTCACATGCAATAAGATCACAATTACCTGAACAAGAGCTAATAATTAGAACAAGATGTGCTGTGGTGTATTAGCAGTGTGAAAGTGTTACTATCAGTATTGTTCCTCCAGTTAAATATGGAAGTAAGATCTTTGAGCTTTAATTACTTGAGGCAGGACAGGACTTGCATTGAAAACACATTTTATGACTAAGTGGATTTGGGGAACTCGCTCCATTCAAGTACCATCTTGATGGAGTGTATGAATACACCAGGAGCCACGGTTTTATTAAACAAAATGAGGGTTGTGACCAATTCAATGATCAATTATTCTGCTGGTTATTTTCTTGATTAATTGATCATTTGTTTTGTCACAAAACTGTCCAGTATAAAGTCCAACGTTATATCTTCCTGTTTCCCTGTTTTATCCAAGCAGCAGCAATTATCA
>JAOXYL010000010.1:2363926-2374250 GCA_028564955.1 Terapon puta
GACAAAATCCAATCTGTGCAGACCAGAAGTGAATAAATGGTTGCAGGTCTTCATACCAGCAGACGTCAACACATGAGCTGCAATCAAATCTCCGTTAGTCAACTTCACTGCCATATCCAGTTCCAATTGTGTATTCACAATTGTTGAATACTTCAGTCACATTAGTTAGCCTGTTTCATGCCGAATTGTTAGCCTTACTGTGTTAATTAAAATACCAACTGTACGTTGAACAACTCGCTTTTGACGAAATGCAAGCATATAAATACCCCTATTAGTACTGGAGTTTGGCGTGGAGGCGTCTTAACGATGCATGGTGCCGGTGTGTCTCCGGCAGAGCTGCGCTGCCTCCGTGCGTCCTACGATGAAATTACACTGACGCGCCTGAAAGTGCCTGTTTCTGCACCGTAAACCGATGGAGAGGCTGCTGTGCTTTACCGTGGACATATTTAACTGTGAAAAGTCTCGTTCACCAGATTAGCAGCTCAAAATGTTGTATTATTACCTGCACGTTACCCCTCAGCCAAAAGCTCCGCCCACACACTTAGTTTGACCTCCTCCTCCTCCTTCCTCTTCTTCTTTCACCTGTAGGAGGATTTCTTGATGCAGGCCCTCTTTGTGAATCCTTCGTGAAAGCAGCAAAAACACACAGTGTGAAATAGACAGTAAGAAAATTCAAGACAGAATAAACTAATAATAATAATGAGAGACAGCTTTGCCATCATCCTCACGTTTCCCACCACCTCCACTGAGTCCAGGTGACATCCCAGGACAGAGCTGGCCCTCCTCACCAGTCTGTCCGTTCTCCTCCTGTCTCTGTCTGAGATGCTGCTGGCCCAGCAGACTATCCCATAAAAGATGGTTGATGCCACCACAGAGTAATAAAAATAAAAGAGGAGTGGTCCCTGCACTCACACCTCAGCCTCCTGAGCAGGCCTGCTGTAGCCCTTTTATACGAGGGCGTCTGTGTTGTGTGACCAGTCCAGGTTGTCATTTAGGTGAACACCCAGGTACTTATAGGACTTCACAACGTCGATGTCCGTTCCCAGGATGTTCACTGGTGCAGGTGGACAGCGGTTACGTCTGCGGAAATCTACCATTAGCTGGGTCGTCAGAGAACTTCTGGAGATGACACGGTGGAGTATTGTATGAAAAGTCTGCGGTGGAGAGGGTGAACACGAAAGGAGCCAGAACTGTGCTGCAGAGAAGCCGATCCAACTCAGAGCCCTGCACCCTCACAAACTGTGGTCTGTGAGTGAGGTAGTCCAGAATCCATACAGTGAGGTGGTGATCCACCACAGCGAGCTGCAGCTTGTCACCCAGCAGCATGTTCAGATGTTTGGTTATTTTTCACTTTTCTTCCACTCCCCTTCATATCAGGGAGACATTTTATACTTTTTACTCCATTACCTTTATTTATCTGCTTTAGTGAGCTACTAGACAGTTTTTTTCCCATACAAAACATATGAAGTTCCTATAGAATACGATTTTTATATAGCTTATAATAATTTTCATATAAAAGGGCCAAACATTTCTTGAGGTTTGATGATACTTTTTTCAGTCATTTTAATGTATGTAGATGATGTTGAGGTTTGAATAGTTGGCTGCACACAAAAAGCATTGTGAAAGTGTCACCGTGGACTCTTTGTTTTACAAACCAAACAATCAGCTGATTCATGGAGAAAATAATCAGCACATTCATCCTAATTAAAATAATCATTAGCTGCAATCTGATACAAAGTAATTGACAATTCACTCCATCTCAGCCAATCAAAGCAATGAAACGATGCTTTAATGTGGTAACTACTCAAATTCATCCCAGTCCCTTGGGTGCCTCTATGGCAGATACAACATGACAAATTGCCCTCTAAAGTGCCTTTACAGTGATACAAATACAATATAGTGATACTGTGATACCACACCATATACAGCTGATGCCACTGAATATCAAACATCCCAAGTGTCCTACTGGATAGGATATATAATAGTAGCTGGCACAGAGAGGCATCCGCAGCACTTGTTGTCTTTGAGCAGCTGCACCTGTTTCTCCACTAGTGCGGGACAGATTGTAAGAATATGTCAACACAGTGTAATGTGCCATAAAACCACCCCTGACAAATGAAATACATGTGTTGAATCCTTGTGCCAACAAACAGAGGAGCTTTTAATGACTCATCTGTGACACCAGAAGCAGGGACACCATGACATCTGCTGGTAGGAAATGACTCCACGCTGTAAACTTTCGCTCAATGTCACCACCAAAAACTCTTGTTTGACTTTGACCAGTTTTTGCATGAAGCCAATCAGCTAATAAATCCACTGAATGATTAAAGATCTGATCCTAATCAGCTCTAGAAACAGGAGTACAGTGTCTGACCGGGAATCAGGTGATGGCTGTTGTTGGTATGATGATATATTTGAACTTTTTAAGAATGAGAAGATTTGACGACCACCACTACACTGTAAAAGTAGGAATAGATTTATTTCTGTGGTTGTATGCAGAACCTAAATAGTAAATTATTTAACTATTCACTTGTTAATAGTTTTTGACACACTCTACACACAGATATTTGAAAGAATACTCCTTTTTTAAATTTTATCTTATTCACAGAGACATAAACCAGGGAGTCAGTTCTATCAGACAGATTATAAAATCTCTGAATACATGCTGAAGTGGACATCAGCCGAGGGTTCTTTCTGCAGCAGAGCACAGGAGCAGTAAGAAAGAAATGTCTGCATCACATTAAACATGCAGCCACTGAAGGTGCCCCAGCTGCAGTCTCCCAGGAGGTCCAGAGAGGGGAGCTCTGTAGCCGATTAGGCCCATCAAATCATGCTTAGTCTGCTATTAATCACCCTCCATACCGCTCACGGCACGATGCATGCCTCATACACGCCTTGCATCCCCTCCTCGGCTGCTGACAGCCATATTGTACATCGCCACAATTAGCTGCGTCAAGTGGGTGACAAACACTGAGGATCAGAGCGGAAACCAGGCATTCTTTCCTTCAAAATAAAAGTAATAACCAAACCAGTGGAATATGAGTTATGAGGAACCATCTAAGTGTACGGAACAAAAATGTATAACTTTTAGATGGATGGTTAAGACACGGAGTAAAACTGATGCTCTGAGCAACTTGTTTTTGACATCAACATCACTGCATATATGATACGCAGTGAGAGACTGTGGGAGGGCCACAGTTGCATTATTNNNATTCATTTACAATTTCTTTACACTTAACTATTATTCATGTTTAAGAAGATTTTTTAATTGCAGAAATGTTTATTGTAGAAAGCATCACTTAAAATATGTGACATTAAGACAAAAAAAAAAAAAAACATTAGGCATCTCATTGAAATAAGCAGAACATATGGTCCTTCCTGAATGCTGCTGACACTAACTGTGTGTGTATGTGTGTGTCTGCATTCTCAGGCATATCCCTTTGCCCTATGCACAGACGTGAATTAGTTTTTTTTTTCATTCTATTCTATTCTATTTTATTTTATGCCACATGTACATTTTCCTGGTGTTATTTCCACAGTGTCTTGATGCTGCAACAATGTATATTTCTTCCTGTGAGACTAATAAAGGGTTGTCTTATCTTACATCAGACATGACTCCACTCCTAATAGTATGACAACATTCAACATGCCATGATATAGAAGAGATACAGGGGTGTAGGATTGGGGAGAAAAATGGCACAGAGGTGAATGCTACAAGATAGATTAAAAATAATGTGGAAAAAAAGGTTTGTCCCATATATGCATACAGGAGGAAAATACAGTAATGTAACAGTATAACTTGATACAACAGAAAATATAGGCCCTAACATCAGTAGTTGACAAGATAGTTAAGTGTGGTACTAAAAGTGTTTTGCAACGTCTCCTTTTACCCGGGGCTTTTATTTTTAAATTCCAGACCGGACGCTGTAGTACGTCACTCCGGTAGGCTCGACAGCTGCACCCCAAATCGCCTTATGGTTGTTAAGACTTCCACGGTGTGTGAATGTCTGCGGGAATTTGCCTCGGTTGAAGCGCCGAGAGATAACGGAGGACACGTACGGCGGGGTCTCATTTCCCACCGCGGACACCGTGCTACACCCGAAGACGAGCAGCCGGCCGCGGTCTCAGTTCGAGGACACTCTCCGTCCCCCCGGTGAGTTGCCTCTCCCTAAAAAAAGATGAGCTCCTCTTCAAGTTTGATGCAATAGCGGATATCCTCGTGTTCGAGCGCATTCACGTTTTATCCGACACCGCTAGAAAGACACAGTCCAAGTTAAACAGCCTGAAAGAAACTAGTTTAACGTAATGCAAATTTTCTGTTTTATTTAGTGTCTCTTTTTACTGTAAATGTAGTGAATTAACGGTGGCCAACATTTTAAAGCAGTAAAACTTCACATGTGTGAGCGAGCAGATTTCGGGTCGGTTTCGTCCCGTTATATAGACCAGACCCACTGTAATGATAAAATGTCTTTAGCTGGGCCATGTTTTCACTTTATTCGCTCTTTTCTTGGCTGGGGACTCGTTTTACGTGCTAACGTGTGTGTGGGGGTAAAACTCGGAAAAAGGAGCCTTTTTTGACGCAGTAAATGTGTAAAAAACAATTCCCCTTTTCTTGGTTAACGTTTTGTTTTTGGTTTTTGTTCCCCATTCGATGAAATTGATGTTAAATTTCAGTGTAACGGGAGCGAAACTCTCGGCGGGTAAATTGGGCGAGCTAATTACTTCCGAGCTACAAGTGGGCATGTCTTCGTCTGCGAACAAACGCTCAGCTTTCTACAGTCTCTTCATCATAAACTTCATTTTCCTCACGTGGTTATCATTGTTATTTATTTAGTTAAAATTAAACATGTAATAAATTTTACATTTTTGTTCATTTTTCTGTATTCTGGGCATTAAAATAGGGTATCGTGGGTAGTCATTTCAAAATAAAATCCCAACCTGCCAACTTAATATCTCAGTATTGTCAAGAAACTTGCTACAATTAAAGCAGTTCTTCCAAATTAAAGTTTTTAAATGCTTGTCAACCAGCAGTGTGGCCTCAAAGTGTTATTGATAATAGCAGTGAATAGTTTCTGGGTTGTAAAAACTGTCATCAAAACTGACAGAAAGCTCAGAGATGCTGTTCAGCCACGGTTGATGTCCATTTCCGTGTAATACACTTTGTGTGCGTTGAGATTGTGGCACGTTATCCTGACAGGGTGCCAGCAGACAGCGTACCAGAGCGCCCCGATCGGGCTGAGACATGGTCACGTAACAAAAACCTGTGTTATTCCTGGATTATTTTCAGTGTCACATTGCAGTTCAACAAAGGTCGTTGCCCGGCTTTCAGGCTGGCGTGTACCCACACCGTGACGCCTCTTTTGGTTTAGTTTTGCTGCTGGATGAGCGCTGGTGGGTTCAGGCCCATTTATTTGATTGGCATGATGTAATGGGCCAGCTTAGGTGCAGCCGCTTGATTATAAAATTAAGATGTAGAGCGGTTTACATCACAGTTTGTAGGCCAAGCGTTCAGTCATTTGTGTCAAGATTTTGTATTTTGCCAAAGTACAACTGATGGCCGTTTTCCAACATCTATGAGTCATCAGCTTTTAGTTCTTCTCCTTCACCGTAATTACGTCTGAAGTGATTTCCCCAAACAGCCTTGCCAGTAGTCACCGTATGAACACGTTGTTTTCTGTCTTTGTCTTGAGTCTGAATTCAAAACCACTTCTCTGTGCATCAGGGTGTTTGGGATGTCTGTGCCTTGTAGCCATTCATTCATTATTTTCTTTTTTATTCTTCCAGTTGTGTAGAGCGCTCAGTTTAATTAGTGTTTTATTTCCCCCTCTCCGTAACCTTTATATTCTGTTATCTTCTGCTGGATTGTATTCTTCACATTACTGGATTCAGGGCTTCACAGACAGATTGTGATGTCAGCCTTCAAAAGTGTCAACTTTGAAGGAAGAACGTTTGCTAAATTTCAAGATGAAATGATCTGAATGTAATGTATTGTAAGTAATACTGCTGCAAGTGCTCCCGCTGTTTTGCTCATGTGTACAGTGTGCCTGAAGGTTAAAATTGTCTCTTTCGGTTTCAGGTCCTGTGATACAGGTGTTGTTGCCGTCCTGTGGCGGATTCATCCTCAGCTGTCGGACGTAAAGAGGAGAGGAAGCAAAAATGCCGAAACCGGTAAGAGGCTGAGAGGAGCTTAATGAGAGTTAGCATGCAGGTATCAGCGGGTTTTTAACACATTGTGATTATCACACTTAGACAGATATAGGAGTGCACCGCTAAGGTGACGAAGGCAGGAAAAAACACTTGAGTTTGGCACTTTTCCTGCTAATTGATTGGGATTGTTTGATGTAAAAAATGGAGCACTGTCACAACTGTGCTTCATCATTTACCCTGAGTGTAGTTCAGGATATATGATATGATCAAAGACATGAAAGTTGCTCGTCTGTTCCTGCCTGGTGTGCTTGTATAAACTGAGTCTTTAGAGCTGCTCTCTAGCTGTCACAATAGTCGGCATGCACAGCTGCCCAAAGCTTCATTTATGCATTCTGGGAAGTGGCAGTTTCATGCCCATGGCTGCTCCCACTCCTCATACTCCTCTTCCAAGTAAACAACAGCCAGAGTGTGAAGTGAACTGCCTGGCCCACAGGCCTCTCGACTGCAACACTGCTGCCATTGTTGCTTAAAGGGTGGAGAGAGAATGCCAGAGTCCTAGGACATGAACAACACCAAAACAAAACCAATTTCATGCATTCGCTTCACAGCAGTCCCACCATTGGCATGCGGCATTTTCATCTTAAGCAGGCTGAGGCAGAGCGTGCACATGTGTCTGAGGGCATTGCATGTTGCACAATAATTTTCCATTTTACAGTAAAATGTTCCCAAAAGAAGTTGTCGAGGCTACTTTTTACTTTAGACTGTCAAATTGTTACACAGCCGTACTGAGTATTTGGCTTTTTTAGTTTCAAATGAAGCTTGCACATTGTTTGGTTAGAGTTCCTCTCATGGAAAGATTTCAAGGTCAAGTTGCTAAAGCTTACATCAGACACTTTCCTCGGAACAACAGGCTTCGCCACAAGTGAAGCACGTCTTCTGTCTGAATCTTGAGGTGGTGGGTGTTTGTGTGGGTGGGTGGGGGTGTGTTTTGGGAAGCTACAGAAGAGGAACAGCCAAGCACTGATGTCATCCTCCACTTCCCCCTCTTGTCTCCTGAGTCACCAGGGCACCATCCCAAAAGCAGGTCCTCGGACAGCGCTGCACTGGCCGCTCTGCTGAGAGCGACATCTCTGTCGCAGACAATAACTGACAGAAAGTACAGCTTGTCGCAGGGCAGCACTGACATAATAAACAGAGGAAGCAAGGGCAGGGTCCATCAGACATGACCTTCTCAGGGATTGCTGCCAGACATCAGACTTTTGCCTCTCAAGCCTGTCCTCATCTGTGGAAGGCATGAAAACTATTGCAAGGTTGAGTAACAAAAGAGTTTGCTGAGGTAGCAGCATGATACTTGAGGGAATTTGTTTTGTGCTAGTGACAGTAATAACATATCTAACATATCTTTTCCTAGCAACTTTCTTTTAAAATACATGGGTCTAGTGCACAGTCGGGCTTTTGCAGTCAACAACGAGCACTTCCTGTTGAGCTCAGTTTGGAGGTGAAGTTGTCCCAGTTTTTACCCTTTGTGGTTGTTCAGTAGACTGGATGGTTAAAGGTTGTGGTGATATTCTAGGTTAAACCATACATGAAAACACAGATGAAACCAATTGACCAAGTGTAATGAATTTGAGTACAATGAAATTATCATCCTTTTTGTAATCTTTTCCTTCAGAAAATTTAGATAGTGAATGAACAGTAACCTCAGTTCTTTGAACCAGGGGTGTTTGGATGTTAACAGCTAGTATATTTGAAGTACATACGAAAAAGAACCATATTCCTTAAATTAAACTTTAAAAGATATAAAGCAATAAACTAAATCCTGATTTGAGCAGCTACAATTAGCAGGTAGGTAGTATTTTACAGATGATTTAAATGATGAGTGGATAAACTCACTTTGTTTGCTGTCTGTTGATCGACAAATCAACTCAGCTGTTTTGTTTTCCAAAGTTGCATCTTTTGTTCCTCCGCTTGCTTTCATCCACTAAGTGAATCAGTGACTAAGCTAGATTCAAGTGTGGCGTCTCTTGAACTTGATTGCTTAATTGAAATGAAAATAAACTGGCACTCAAGATGACAACTTCAGCCACTGGTCTATAAATAAAAGGGGCTGTACAACAGATGAGATCTACACCAACTTACAGCCAACTATGCAGACTTTTGACAGTGGACCACAGTTTTTTGTAGTTTTAGCTTGTGAGCACATGTGGTCAAAGGTTAGTTTTTTGTTCAGGTAGGTATTAGCACCCCTGTCTAATGGTATCAGCATAAAGCATGTAACACATGACTTCAGAGAGTCTATGAACCTGTATTTATTTAGATCAATGTGCCTCAGTGTCTCTCATATACCCTGTCATCGTATCCCACACCCTCTCTTTGGTGCTCTCTATTGGCTTGGGGAGGCAGGGGATTTATGAGGTGACAGCACCCCACAGGAAGAGGGCTCTCACTGGCTTCCTAGCTTGTGGCTGTTTTCCTGTTTGGTGGAGCGGGGCCCTTCTGTGTATGTCAGGGGGACCCGGTCTATGTCAACATCCTGTTTCTGTAGAGGTACATGAGCAAGGTGAAGAGAGAGGATCATTGGCGGACTGTCAGGGAAGGAAGAGTCTGATGGGTGAAGGTAAAATTTGAGAATAAAAGGGAAATTACAGGGAGGTGGTAGTTTGTCGCGTTGCTCAGGAGATGCCTCATAGGAATTTAAAGAGGTAGGAAAACACTGAGGCTTATGGGAAGGGAGGAGTTGCAATATTGGTGCTGGCCAACATTAAAACTCTTTGCCAGTTGTGTTTGACCCTTCACCTCATTTACAATACAAAAGCTAGCTCCAAAAGTAGAGTTCGTTAGGCCCTCCCTTTCCTCTTCAATATCCTTCTAACGAATCTTTTTACTGGAAAAGATTACTGGAAACTTTTCAGAGCCGGTCTGTACAACAGTCAACTGGATGTGGATTACTAGATTTTTTTGTCCTCTTGTGAAAGGGATGCTTCCCACACAGCATTCACCATCCCTTCCCCCAAAGGATGAATCTTTTGTGTTTTTGAAGGTAGCGGTGATTCCTCCTCCGCTCTCACTCCTCCTTCCATTCCTCCCTCCCTCGAAGCCTGTCTCACCCCGCCGGGAGGGGGTTAATCAGAGGGACAGACAGCTGCTCAGAGCCCAGCAGGCCAGATTAGCAGCTCTACTGATTGAAGTGTGTGTGTGTATGTGTGTGTGTCTCTCTCTCTTAAGGCCTCTCTCAGCAAAGCTCCTCTTAACAGCTTACAGTAACTAAACAGCTGCACATTTAACAAGGGGCCAGTCTGAGTGAGAACTCCTCTTCACAGCTGAAATGGAGAGGGGGATTTAGAAACATAGAAAGAAAAACAAAAAAATGTAAATGATACAGTCTTTGGTTCTGGCTCATTGAGATGCTCCTTGGACTGTCATCTTCATTGGCCTCATTTGTTCCCTTGTCAAGATAGTGCTTGGGTGCAATCTTGAACTGTTCCCACTGCAGCTTGAGGTCTGTTTTGTGACTCTGCACATGAAGGAAGGAGAGAAAATTACAGTGTGAGAGAGAGGAGGACACACAGAGTGCCTGCTTTAAACTGTATCATCTAGGAAATGGTGAGAGGAGGGAGATAAACAATTCACTAAATAGAGGAAAAGGTCTCTTGTTTTTAAGTAAGAAGTGAGATGGAGAGGAGAGAAGGGGAGGGGAGGCTTCCTGTCACTAATATCACTATTTAAGAAATCCAGGTACAAGATGTTGAGCTAGGGCTGTGATTAAGCAGAGCACGGCTACAAAGCATCTGTTACCACATCTGTGTGAGCCATAAACGTCTGTTCAGTGTGCTTGCAAATACTTGCAAAGACTGTGACGATGAGGGCTGTAAATGTAACTGCTGAAGGGCAGACTTCTTTAGACACTCTGCCTGTAGACATTCAAATTACAACAGAGATGTGTCAGAACAAATGCCACAGCTGGACTTAGACTCACCTCATCAGTAGGACATGTCGGTGTCAAACTACTTTTAGGATTTATCTCTTGTTTTAAGGAACCTTTCATCTTTTCACATCATGGCTGACGGACTACTTCATATGACACAGAACCATTAACAAACATCTGAAAATGCAGGAAGTACACACGCTTTCATCTGCAGAAGTTGGACAGATATGTTAGCTTAGATGTTAATTTGTT
>JAOXYL010000010.1:2374350-2387125 GCA_028564955.1 Terapon puta
TTTGTTTACTAGTGGTCTGACTCTGTCCTCTAACTGGTCTTGATCTCTTTTTAAAGAGAGTCATTTGGCCCTTTTAAGAGCTGTCATGTTGCCCAGTCAGTGTGTCTGGTGTCACCAGACAGTGTCATATAAGGACAGGCTTGCAAAAGTCACTCCTTCGAGACTTCTCAGTTGTCGGAGTGTGTGATTAGCTGTGTCAGTTGCCCGGCATGTTGTTGTCCCCCTCCCTCCCCCACCCCGGCAGGAGAGAGGATTAACCGACCGTCTGGTCCATACAGGATTCCACCTCTCTGTGTTGGCTATGTTTTGGCAGAGGAGCGCACACAAAAGCAGGCCCCACACAAACAAGAGGGGAAGGGACATTCAAGGCCGGTCACTTGGAAACCCCAGCTCAGCACTACATTCTCCATAACTACCCCTTCTCACAAAGTCAATGAGGCAGCTGCTCTTGAAACTTAACGAAGAGTTTGAATTCATCTGCCTGTGAACCATGAGCAGGTTATTTTGCCCATGTGCCCTTTTTTAAGGGGCTTTTGTGCACTTGCAAGACTAGATTGAGTTGTATTGCCGTAGTCATCAAAAGTTTTGCCTTAGTTGGCAAATGAGATGTTTCCTGATAGGTCTTTTTTCTAAAGTGATTGGTCACTAAGGACTAAACATCATGGATTAGTTGTGATGCAGTGAACCACTCACATTAAGCATTTTTATTACCATACTGTCTGGTATCTGTAACGTAGATTCTTCTCTGCAAAAACAGGACATACGTTGGGTAAAAATAGCAGGGTGGAGGTGTCAACGCTTAACGCCCCTACTAAACAGTTTTCCGACTAATAATTCATCTTGGTTGAATGAGGCCATTGGCAGTAGTATGAAATGGGGATCAGTGGCCTTTTTGCCTTTTTCTAAAGTAGCTTTGGATGGAATTAAAAGTACAGTTGTTGACTTTGAATTTGTTGTATTTAACAGTTTGTAATTGGATTAACATTGTTGTTCTTTGGGTAGTTTTGTTTAGATGCAGATACACAGTCAGTAGCTGTGTTTCCCTGTTGATGCAGTGGCTCATGTTCTGTCATGTAACCATATCCTCAGCATCCTCATTGAAATGATGTTGACATGGCTGTGTTATAAGCAGCTAATGTTATTGGATGTCAGTGTCATCAGTATAGAGTGCCGCCAGTGATCTGGACTCACATTCCTCTGAGTCACATCTGAGTCACCTGTAGGAGTCGTGCCAAAAACATAAACTAGGACTAAGAGTTGTCTAACCTCAGAGTAAGACTTGCGCATGCCTCACTGTATGCATTGATGTACACTGATATGGACAAATGGTCTGATACAGTCATGCGCAACCATGTGTTGTATAATTATTAAATTAAGTTATTTGCAGTTACAAAAGTGCTTAAAATTATTAAATTAAAATGAAATTAAATTATTTTTGTAGCTGAACTTTTTTGCGTAGGAAGACAGTTTTTTTTTGTAGAGCATGCAGGTATTATATTTATTATTACTATTATTATTAGTGTTATTAGTCTTTGTAGTAATTTTGGTACTCTGACTCTAATGTTGGCCACTTGGTACTGATTTTGTGCTGGCCCATTATCCCATCCTTTAGTGAATCCATCTCTTTTTTCCTCCCCTGCAGATAACTGGCATACATTGCAATGTGGGTTGGTTTCCCAGACAGGGATTAAGCCTCGGTCTTGATGTAGACTATAAATAAAGTGCCTCTCTGTGTGGAATCTTCATTGAGAGACACTTTGGCAACAAGCACGCCAGCAAGATTTGTATCATTACAAAAGTATTTGTTGTAATGCATCAGCTGCATCAATTGAAAATTGACCCTGACAGAAAATACAAAATGCAAAATCTAACCATTTAGTCACTTAAGACCTAATCTTTTCCCGGGAACTGCCCACCATTGAATTATGAACATATGGGACGCAGTGTACTCCTTTAAAGTAATCTTATAGATATAGACTGTCGTGCATTACCATTACCATGCGGGAGTATTCATGTGAGATGCCGATAGTGTAGGGAAAGTGCTGCAACTTTTCATGGCTAATTAATGAGAGGGAGATACATTGTGGTCCAGCTATGTGCTGTATAGACACCAGTTTCATGGATTATTCATGGCAGGGATACTGAGAGAAAGGGAGGGATGAAGCCAGGAGAGATGGTGAAGAAGTAGTGAGGAGAGGGAGAGAAATACTAAGTCAGCGTTCCTGAGGTTTTGTGTAATTGCTCAGAGTAAAAGGACGGTTCTTTTTCTCCAGTTTCTTCTGTGTCCCCTCTCATTTCCCCTCTTTTTTGCATGCTTGGCTCATCTACTCGAACGTCTCTGTAACTTAATCTCAAAGGGAGTACACCCTAGATCATCTCTCTTGCTTCCTGTTGCACTCAGTCTTGCCGCCCATTTTTCTTCCTCTCTTACACTCTTGCTAAACTTTTTTTTTTTCTTTTTGCACTCACATTTGACTCTCGCATTTCTTCTTCATCTATATGCACTTCCCTCCTTCTCTCTTCTCTTGCCGTTAACCACTACTGAGGCGTTTCGGCGTCGTGCTTGTGTAGGTGTCAGAGGAAGGAAGTCAGATGCCTCGGAGGTCATCCCCCCCCCTGTTATGTGCCATCAGCTGCTGCTAGACCCACTAGCAGTGCGGTTTAACAGGGCCGAGCCGATGAGGTTTGCTCTCTGCTCCACCCCAGCTGAGGCCTTTGAGAAGAGGAGTACTTTGCTGCATCCTGGCAGTACAGGATGGAAAGCGCAAGAGAGACATATTCTCTTTACTTAACTTGGCATAGAGTTGAGGGGAATTGACATATTGCACAGAGGAACTGCAGGAGAAAAGTCTTTTTTTGCTTAGGAGCGATCCTCGATCGAGTGAAATGACCCAGAATTATCTAAGTGATTAGTGCTGTTTAACCTCCGTAAATGCTAATTCAGTGCTTCCTCTCTTATCTAATTTAACATGAGGTGCCCTGGACCATCGTTTATGAAACAGATTTTTCCCTCCTAGTTTCTTGTGACAGCATAATTTTAATGTGATTCACTATTCAGCCACTGACAGCAACAAATCGGTATATTAACCATAACACAGAAGTCAAGAAATTGTTGTTTTCCAGGTCCAACCCAAGCCCAGGTATTGTCGCAGAAAAGTTGTTAGGCCCAGTGGCAATATCTGTACGTTAGGTTGGTGCTAAAGCTGACTGGAGATTTTATGTCTTTCACTGTCCATCTCTGCAATAATCAAAATATATCCACTCACCACAAAGTGCTTACGGTCCATGTATTTATGTTTTTAATGTGCCAAAAAGTTAGTGTTGTTCACTGAAGCTACAAAATATTTCAGCTGCTTCACAAAAATCCTTGAAATAGGAAGTATTATGTTTGCATGGACAAAAATGTAAGTGCACCTTTAAGCAAAGCTGAGTTTGTTATGTTGCCTGATTGATGATGGAGATTAGTGGACGTTTAGTCGAGATTAGAAAAATAAGGCGCTAATAGTAATGAGCTCAACACTGAGATAGGCTTCATGTCATTGTAGTAGGGCAGTAATTGTTGTACTTTCTTGATTGAACAAAATGCTCGGTTTCTCCATAGTAGAAAAGAGTATTGTGACCTATGTAATGAGTCACGCAGAGGTGCTCTACAATCCGAGCCTGTAATAGGCAAACTAAGTAAACTTCTTATTTTCTTCTTTAGATCAACGTCCGTGTGACCACCATGGATGCAGAGCTGGAGTTTGCTATCCAACCTAATACAACAGGAAAGCAGCTCTTTGACCAGGTGAGCAATGGTTACACAACAACATATGTGAATCGATTAGTGCTTTCTAAAAAGCTGAATCTGCTCAAGCAGACTTTTGATATTAGAAGTTAACTTTGGGTACTGAATCTACCTCTACCTAATCTACATGAGAACAAAGTGTCGCCACCAACTAGGTTTCACTTGTGCTGCTCAAAAGAGGAGCAGTTTTCCTCTTAAGTATTTCAGTGTGGGTAGAAAACACTAGTATTGAACTATGTAGCTCTCACCCAAGAAACATTTATCAAATTTAGCTGGTGAAGATGTAGTCTGAAAGTGGATATTCAGCAGAAACACCATGTTTGTTTATCTGAGACAGTTTGCCTCCACAGCTCCAGCTTGTCCTTGTAGACAGTAAATTCGACTGTAGACACTAGAATAACAATAGAGTCCCCATCCCATGTTCTTTAAGTGATCCATGTAAGACTGATTATTCAGGCACCACAAAGAAAATCAGTCAAGCCTACAGACCAGTCAACCCCAAAGTAATTTATGTGCTCCCACGTACTCCAGACAAGTGGAATAGCTGGGTGTGCAACTCCTTTGGAGCATCAACACAAAAACACTTCAAGCTGCAGACTTGAGTAGTCTCATGTGAGAAACCGCTTGCATGCTCAGAAGAAAGTGTGACACCAAATGTGATATGCACAACTTTCTCTGGAGGTGTAAAAGGGCTCAGTGAAATTCATTCAGAAGATTTTGTTTTGTGCCTCCCTTTACCAGTCCTCTTTAAAAAATAATGTGTACATGGCAAACCACTTTGGGTTTTTCATCTTCCAAACAGCCCTTTAAACAAAGGCAACCCAAATATGATAAATACACTCACAATTTATTCATAATTTCATAAAAATGATGCTGTAGCACCTGTAAAAATCCATATTTAAATTTGGTTTTGCTCTCAGGTGGTGAAGACGGTTGGACTGCGGGAGGTCTGGTTCTTCGGTCTACAGTATGTGGACAGTAAAGGCTACATCACCTGGCTCAAACTCAATAAGAAGGTCAGCCTTTCTCTGCTTTGATGTTCCCCTTTATCATAACCACTAAAAGACCTCATTTGTCTGCTTCTTTTTACTGTTTACCTGCCACTTTTTCTTTTTGGATTCTTTTTCAAGATACTCTTCTTTCACTTTCCTTTTCACTTTATCTGTTTGTCTTCTATCTTGTCAGTGTCTGTTATGCCTCAAAGCTCTGCTGTGGTCTGGAGCCTCGGATGTGCACTTCTTTACAGGCTTCCTCTATCACTCAGGCCAACACCCCCTCCAGTCTTAACACCCCTGCTATTACAGTGTATTTGTGTACATGACAGAAAATTCCCCTTATTCTCTCACATACTAGAAGCGCTTGAAAAAGAGAGAGAGAGACAGAGAGCACTTCAGACAGAGGATATAGAAAATGTGGTGAAAAATTCCCCTTACTGAAGTTCTGTGAAGTGTGTGCGTGCGTATGCACGCCCATTGAGGCCCTCTATCTACTCCAGACCACTGCAGGGCTGTCTGGGTGATCAGTGACAGGATTTCTCCTAACATGCAGGGCTCCAGTGGAAACTATTTTCTATGTCTGTGAGCAACAGCTGTGAACATACAGTCCAGCCCCACATGTCCCCACATATCTTCAGCTCATTCACCACACAGAAGTGTTCTCTGATAAATGTCTGTGTTTAGTGTACTTTGGTGTTGATTAAAGGAACAAATGACAATGAACGACAATTCAAAATGGGAACAGTGCTCACTGAAACGCGTCTTTGACAAGTTTTTGATCTCCTTGTTGACAGTGTTGTCTTTATTCTTCAGGTGACCCAGCAGGATGTGAAGAAAGAAAACCCCCTCCAGTTTAAGTTCAGAGCCAAGTTCTTCCCTGAGGATGTCTCAGAGGAACTGATCCAAGAGATCACCCAGAGACTCTTTTTCCTGCAGGTAACCAGTCATGTTCCCATCCAAATCTTGACCATTATTTCGACTTTCCGACATTTCTGCTGTTTTCCGCGCTTGTTTTATGCACAGATTAGGAATTGACAGGTGAGGTGAATTTACTGCAGTGACACAAACTGATGACATCACACGTTTGACAAGATAAGTGGTGTCAGTTTGAGCATAAGAAGCAAACCGTAGATTTAACTTTGAATAAATAAATTACACATTTAGCCATTTCAGAAATGCACATCAAAACATGTAGCTCTCACTGTGTGCTTCATGTAAGTAGACCACTCTAAGGAAGTAGATCCACTAATCTCAAGGCATAGGAAGTAGTTGACTGAATAAGTAAGTTGTAAGATTTATTATGACAGCAGTGTTGAATAAATTAGATAAGTTTAATTTGTTATCTGATTCACTTCCTCTTGTTCTCCCAGGTGAAAGAGGCCATCCTGAATGATGAGAACTACTGTCCCCCAGAGACAGCTGTGCTGCTGGCGTCATACTCTGTCCAGGCCAAGTATGGGGACTACAACAAGGACGTCCACAAGCCTGGATACCTCACCCATGACCGTCTGCTGCCTCAGAGGTACACACACACACAGAATATGTCAGAACCTATACGGCTCTGCTGTGAGCCAAAGTGACCGATAATGAGAGAGACGTGTAGGCGGTGTTTTCACACACGCAGACTAGACCTGTTGAAACCTGGAACGAGTCCCGTTGCCTCGTTGGAATTTTCAATAATTTCCTCTCGAGGAAACAATTCTGTGCTTTTCAGCGTCCCCTGATGAGATGAAGTCATTATATTTGTGTTTGTCTGCAGAGTCCTGGAGCAACACAAGCTGACCAAAGAGCAGTGGGAGGACAGGATACAGACCTGGCACGAGGAACACAGAGGAATGCTCAGGTATGTGTCAAGCTTTCCATATCATACTCTTCACTTGAAACCCCTCTGAGACAAACAAAGAAAACTTGGACGAGCTTGTTTTGTGAAGTGGAACTATGTATCATAATGTGTGCACTTATTTATTGTTGAGGGCTGAACAAGACCAAAAGTTTGACCTATATTTTAGAGGAATTAATTTGATTTATATAATTTGGTAGTCATTTGCTATATAATATGGAAAATAAAAGACACATTTAATTCTAGTTATTATTGTGGAGATTTTGAAATTACACATATATAAAATCTAACACCTCCTGTGTTTCCTCTTCTCTAGAGAGGACTCCATGATGGAATATCTTAAAATTGCCCAGGATCTGGAAATGTATGGAGTCAACTACTTCGAGATCAAAAACAAGAAGGGCACACAGCTGTGGCTGGGCGTCGATGCCCTCGGCCTCAACATCTACGAACATGAAGACAAGTGAGGGATACACACACACAAAAACACAATAGATTTATTTAGTTTATTAACAAAATAAGTGATACATTCTTGGGGGGGAAACTCCTATTATTCTCATTCTTTAACCATTGTTATGTCGTTCATTGTTAGCCTCACGGGTACGTCAGCTCTCAGATTCAAATACCAGTTTATTTCCCAAAATGGATGTGTCATGTTCACTATGAATTTAGTTATACAAACTCATCTTGCAACGGGTTCAGAGCTGAGGTTGACTAAAACACAATAGACATGAGGACAAGTGAGTAGGTGGAGGCTTATGACACAGCGTGTCACAACCAATGTGTGTCAACGCATGTCGCCATAACGGTGTCTGTTGTACCTGCTCTGTCACACAACCCCACCACAATACCAGCACCAGTGTCTTATGACCTATTAAATAAATTAATGAAATAAATTGCATGAAAATGTCATCATTTTATAAAGATATTCATATTATCAGTACTTAACTCACAAATAGGGTCAACCTTTATCTGGATTCTTATTGATGTAGTAATTTTAGCATTTAGTTTGTAGACAATAGTAAGCAAAACATTCATCTGTCAGCTTGTGCCTTTGTGCCTGAAGCTTTTTGAATTGAGGTGGAGAAAGGAAGACTGTCTGTTCATTTTAGGAGAGTCTTTCCTGTCCTCTGGTCAGAGGTTTTTTCCCCTTTTGTGGGAGAAAGGATAGATCTAATCACAGATCCTGTAGCATTTCCTCTCACTGCGTTCCTTTCCTGTCAGTTATCTCAGGTCATCACAAATGTCATCCAGGTGGCAAAGGGTTAAAATAAGGCACGATTTCTTTTTCTCTAGTGAGGCAGCAGCTCCTTGGTATTACTTCATCCTTTCTCTTTTTCTGTCTTTCCATTTGTTCTTTCTTCATTCTTGAACACCCACCATCCTGTTAACTCTTGGCAGGAAGTGATGCTTTGAGGTTCATCCACCTCCCTCTCCTTTCTGCCACTATTTTTAACCACATCACTGTAAAAATCATCAAATTGAAGATTGACTCTTAAACTGAAAAGGAGCATTCAGTCCCCTGATTTCCTGTAAACTTCTCTGTTTATACTAGGCACCATCTGCTGGATGAATGTTATAAAACACTTAACAGCTGACTGTGCAGCATCCTGTACTACATATTATCAAACTGGATGGAAGAAATGTTAACCACCTTGGACTTTTTCCCCCCTTTTCAGGTTGACACCAAAGATCGGCTTCCCCTGGAGTGAGATTCGAAACATCTCTTTCAATGATAAGAAGTTTGTCATCAAACCTATTGACAAAAAAGCTCCTGTGAGTGTCAAATTAATCAAAAGTGTAAAAAAGTAAAGAAACTTTCCACTAAATGTGAAAATAATAACACGTCCTATGTCCCAATAACAGATGTGTTTTCTGCCCCCTCCTTTTAAAACATGCAGGACTTTGTGTTTTATGCTCCACGCCTCCGCATCAACAAGCGGATCTTGGCATTGTGTATGGGGAACCACGAGTTGTACATGAGGAGGAGAAAGCCCGACACCATTGAGGTGCAGCAGATGAAGGCTCAGGCCAGAGAGGAGAAGCATCACAAACAGATGGAGAGGTACTACAGAGAAACACCAACTAACATGTTCTCGTTTTGGTCCAAAGCTCATAGGGAAATCTTTGTGAAAAACAAATTAAAGTTTTAAATGTCTTTTGCAGGATGTATGTCCTTATCCAAAGTTTTACAGCTCACATAAATCTACTTCACTGACTTTTCTATGTATGTAAATGTCATGTATCTATGAACACTAGTAGAGTCAAATGCAAGAGCAGTCACTGGTTCTTCTCCACTGGAGGGCAGTCTTGCCTCTGTTACATACATTTTCTAAGGCAGAAGGAGTGTCTTGGCATTTATTCAGCTTCAGCTGTGCCTTATTCATGTCAAACTACGAGTACTTGCTTTGCTGTGTTTCTCTGTATTTATCACTATCATACAGTAAAACCCAAGTGATCTAAAAGATGCAATTGCAAAACTTGTTAGGGCCCAGCTGGAGAATGAGAAGAAAAAGCGCGAGTACGCAGAGAAAGAGAAGGAGAGGATAGAGCGGGAGAAAGAAGAGCTCATGGAGAGGCTGAAGCAGATTGAAGAGCAGACGATGAAAGCTCAGAAAGGTACTCGTTTTTCTTTTTATCCATCCACCTGTTCATTGCTGTTACCACCCTCTACCCGCCTTGTGTCTGTCAAATCAGACTCTTCAGGGCAGTGAGTCAAGGCCAATCAAGTCTATTCATCAAGCGCATACACCCAGACGGAATAATTACACATTGGTACTCTACAGAGGTCATCACAATAACAAATATTTTGTGTATCTGTAAATCCCCTCACAGTTCAGCTCAGACTTGACATACTGAGGTTTTAATTTGAAATGTGCATGAAAATGAAGTAGAAACCAGCCGATTTGTGCGTCTGCAGAGCTGGAGGAACAGACTCGTCGGGCGCTGGAGCTGGAGCAGGAGAGAAAGAGAGCGAGGGAGGAGGCTGAGAGGCTGGAGAGAGACAGGCGAGCTGCCGAGGAGGCCAAGGCAGAGCTGGCCAAACAGGCTGCAGACCAGCAGAAGAACCAGGAACAACTGGTGTGTGTTTGTTTTAACTGGTGGTGTGAGCAAGTACAGACTGGATCATGTGGAAATTCATACGTTTTTACACAAACAGTTCTCGCGCACTAATACTACTTGTGTGCAGTATGTGTAACAACAAGGTCTGTATTTTTTCCCAGGCTTCTGAACTGGCTGAATTTACAGCCAAGATCGCTCTACTGGAAGAAGCCAAGAGGAAGAAGGATGAAGAGGCCACAGAATGGCAGCACAAGGTACAGGGACTCCTCTAATTTTTTTTTTTTTTTTAAAGCTTTAATCACAAAAAGTGGATGTAACGGTAACAAAGATCCTCTACAGGACAGCCGCGATTCTCGACTGGGATGTCATCGATCATGTTTACCATCTTAAATCCTAATCTACAAATGGGTCAGGGTTAGGGTTTGAATGAATGACTAGAATGATCTGTCTACGTTCAGTGCATAATATAGTAAATGTCAGTAAATCCAGCTGTGAAACACATCCTGGAACTGGTCTCACACTCTCCCTCTCCCTGTCCTCACTCACAGGCTCTGTCGGCCCAGGAGGACCTAGAGAAGACCAAGGAGGAGCTGAAGACGGCAGTGATGGTGATGCCGGCACCTCTGGGCGGCAACGCTGAGAGCGAGCACGACGAGCAGGACGAGAACCACGCGGAGGCCAGCGCCGAGCTCTCCAATGAGGGCGTCAGCCAGCTAGACCTCCGCAGCGAAGAGGCGCGCATCACCGAAGCCCAGAAGAATGAGAGGGTCAAGAAACAGCTGCAGGTGAGAGCAGGGCGACATGTGGCTCAAATGTAGCCTGACTGTGAAGTGACATTTTTCACTGAAGGGCTATGTCAAAATTTTTTTTTTTTTTTACACATAACTATATAAGCTTCCCTGGCTATATACTGGTGACCCTGAGATCCACTAATCTCAAGTCATAATGAGCTTTCACACTTCAAAAATATACAGTTCATTTAAGTCTCAAAGAAAATGACATTAATACCTCTTAATAAATATTATCCCCACGTGGAGAGTGACCTGGCATCAAAACACCCCTTATTATTGAAGCTCTTTAATGAAAAAAAGGATTATATTATTAAACAAATTATATTATTTTCTAACAGCAGTTTTGTTGCAAGGAAGAAACACCAGCCAGGCAATGGCATATAAGGGTAAGATAAGGAGTACATCTGTGTGCATTCTTCTTTAAACTCCTGCTTTTAACAGGAGAAGGCGCACTGGCTTAGACTGTAGCCTGGCTTTAAAACAGACCTACTGATAAATAACTGATCAAACCGATAACATCAAATATCTTCATGTCTTTCATAACAGGCTGTAAATCTAAGCTGGGCTACTGTATAAGCCAGGACTTGTACTGAAGCTATGGCAAGAATAGTTGAAACATTAACTAAGAGAAAAATATCTAACAAAGGCGTTCACTCACAGACTTGTCTCCGCTGCCCCTGTAAGTCGACTCCCTGAGGAACAGTGCTGTAGGAACAGGTGTTAACTAAAGCCCTGCTTCAGGGGGGGAAATCAGCTAAACTGTTGGAAGGATTCTGTTCAGGGACCACAAAAGGCATTTTGACACAAACCGAGTGTGACTGTAGATAAGTTGCTTTGCGTCAATCAGATGTTTACTTTCAAAATGATTGAGGGGTACTCTGCCTTTTTCTCTTCTGCATCTTTTGTCCTGTTTTTTCATTCTCCTCTGCAACTGTTACACCCCTTCATCACCCAATTGTTTTTTTTTTCTATTCCTCCTCTTTGCTTATTCTTTGCTCTTCTCCATGTCCCCCTCATTTTCTCCGTCCCCCTCACCGCCCTCTTGTCTCTTTTTCTCTCCGATGCTTCAGACATTAAGTTCAGAGCTGGCCCAGGCCCGAGACGAAACCAAGAAGACGCAGAACGACGTGCTACACGCCGAGAACGTGAAGGCGGGCCGAGACAAATACAAAACGCTGCGCCAGATCCGGCAGGGCAACACGAAGCAGCGCATCGACGAGTTCGAGTCCATGTGAGAACGGCGCCCCCGTCCCTTCGCCCTCTCCCCTCAGCAGCTGCTCGATTTTTCATGGACAACAGATGCTGCCGTCCTCGTAATCCCACAGAGTCCCACCTCAACAACCCCAGGCGATCTTGAGAAATCATCTTGTCAAACTTTGCCAAAGTCCCGCCCCTCATCTCCACTCTGAAAGTTACGGATATCTCCCTCACATGGAGCTGCCTACTCGACGCCGTGAGGAAGCTGATATCACCGTACTGCAGAGATCATCTGTACTCCTTAAGCACCGGGGGAAAAAAACTGTAAAACCAAAATGGAAGCAATTGGAATTTTTTTTTCGAGCAAACATGGCCATAGAAACTTACTACTTTTTTTGTTTGTTTGTTTTGCTTGATGACTTGTATGCAAAGATTTAGTATGATTCCACGTCTTCAGTTAAATCTGTCCTCTACTTGTTTTTAAGTTGTTCCTCTGCTTTAGTTTGACTCGTTTTATTCAGGATGCCCTTCGTTTTAGTTGTCTGTCTAAACAACAATGCCACGGTCTGTCCCAGGCGGAGTTTGGGGATAAATTACCATTTTCAGCCGGCATCAAAGCGCTGCTATGTTGGAACATATCACAAGCTAGTTATGCTAATTCTCCTAGCATCTGTGAGCCACTGAAGAGCTGAGCAGACATCATTTCATTCTGTTCAATCAATTCAAACTGTTGCGTGAATGTTACAAATAGAGGTTTATATGGAAAAATAACACTGCAGTATTTTAATGGTTTAATTTCAGGCTGATTATTAAGACTGGCAGTATTTTCAGATTTTGATCAAAATTCTCTCTGAAGTGAAATAACCGTCGTCGGGGGGGGGGAAAGACCCACCCACCTTGTCACACGGCATGAGCGAATGTAGCGATGGTAACAAAGGGAAAGTGTTTGTTTTTGCTTTGTTTTTGTTTTTTTTAACAAACAGGTGACTAAGATGGCACGTAATGACCTCGTGCCACTGAGCTATCGTCCTCGAGCTTAAAAGTGTTATGAAGATAAGCTAATTGGTAGTTGTATAGCCTTGCGTGTGTGTGCGTGTGTGTG
>JAOXYL010000010.1:2410193-2421691 GCA_028564955.1 Terapon puta
CACACACACACACCCATCCCCGGCTTCTTTTCATGATTACAGTCCAATCCGTTGTTTGTTTGCCCGAGCAGGCGAGAGGAGGCCTCCGCTTCAGGTCTCTTCTTCTTCGTCATCGTCCTCGGTCGTGGTCACAATCGTCATCTGTTGGTCTCTGCAGGGGTGTGGTCGTCGTGTTGGCTGGTGCGGCGGAGCGTCCGCTACCAGCTCATGAGGGAAGTGCGTCCCAGGGTCATAAAATACACCTGGCTGGCACCGCCGGGGCGCACGGAGGCAAAGAAGACCTGGAGGACAGGAGAAGAGGGCGAAAACGTGTGAGCTAGTTTTTAATATTTAGCTATTCAGACACCAAAAAAAAAGAAGGGAAGGAGAGAGGGATGGAGGACAGAAGGGAAGGAAGCAAGGAGGGCAGGAAGAAAAAAAAGGCAGAGGAGAAAGATGGACAGAGGAGATCACATCCTCACCTTGTCATTCCTCTCACAAAGGAACTTGAGTCTCTGGGCTCTCTTGTGCATGAAGACCCCGTCCAGGTGACCCGTCTCTACTGAGCGGATCTCTATGGCCTTTTCACCCCAGCCCATGATCTGGTTTGACCTAATGTAGGCTGCTCGGACACAGAGGGGGCAGAATGGTGTGATTAGTCGTTCAGAAACAGTGACTGTTGTAAATTGAATCAGTAAACTTAAAGGTGGAGCTCTCAAACTGAACTGAGTGGTTTCATCACGGCCCCACTTACCCACTGAAGTTGGCATTTCTCCCCACTGCAGCACCACGTCTTTGGTGATGCGCCCGTAGGTGTTGACGTAGACGCCCTCGTCCTCGTAACACACCAGCAGCTCGATCCCGTCAGTGTTGGGCAGGATGATGATGGCGTGGCACTGAATGCTGGTCTGGATCTGAGGGAGAGAAAAGGAGGGAGGGTTACGAGAGTAAACGCAGTGAAAAACAAGGCGTGGTCGGGATCAGGCCGAGCACTCACATGTGTGGGCAGGTAGATGTCGTACACGGCACCAGAGTCCACATCCACAGCGTGGAAGCCTGAGCAGGAGCCATAGATGACCTTTAACCTCTGACCTTCCTCCACTGTCAGGTCAACCAGCAGAGGCCTGTGCACCAGGTCACCAAAAGACTAAAACCAAACACAAATTAAAGAGTTAGTTAGACAGAAACTAAAAACATCAGGCTACTTGATCATAGATCCAGATCCGTCTTGGGGACAGGCTTACCTTGAAGGCCATGAACTTGTGGTAGGGTTTGGGTGCCCAAGCATACACCTCCACAGCATTCTTCAAGGCCAGCACCAGGAACTTAATCCTTTCATACTTCACTGGAGTGAGAAAGGAGAAGTGAATCATTCTTGAGCAATAGCACTGCTTAACATAGAGCTTATCTTGATCTGGTTTAACCTTCCAACCCACATCTGCATTACTCATTTGAGGAATCTCTGACAGATAAAGGAAAACTTACCAACTTTGTAGTGGACACAACCCTCCAGGTCCCCCACGTTAACCCAACCCTGCTTCTTCTCCACCTCAGGGTCGTTGTGCAAAATCTTGTTTCTCAGCCACGACAGGTAATACACTCGCAGCTTGTTCTTTTTACCTGTGGGAGGGGTTTGAGAGAAAGCAGTGAGCGGCAAGAGGACACTAACAGCTGTTTTACAATCTATTTACACAGCCACATGGAGACTAATAATGCATTGTGGACTGCATGTTCAGTAGCCACAAGCACCTGTTACCTGATATGGTGACCAGGACATTGAGTCCCTCCAGAACATCCATCTGTTGGATGCGTCGTCTGTTGATCAGGGGGTAGACCTTCCCCTGCCCGCTTCGGTCCAGCAGCATCAGACCGCTCTCTGTGCCCACCAGCAGGTTCACTCCTGCTCAGACAAACAGAGCACTCGTTCTTAGTAAAGCTCTGATGGAGAACAGGGTACAATAAAAAGATTCAACAAGCAAGCACCTCGTCACGTCAACTTACCCCACAGGGCGGCGCACAGGATCTCAGAGTTGAACCTCTTCTTGTATTTGCGAATCTCTGGTGTGTCACTCGGCGGGCGCGTGTTCACTGGGTTGACGTTGACCACCGAGCCCTTGCGGGACGGGTCTGACCTCAGCGGGTCGGCCAGCCGTCCGTCCTGCCCAAATGCTGCTGGAGGGGGCACATAGGTGGCAGAGGTCAAATGACTAAAGAAGAACCTGGCTGTGTTTATCTTCAGCAGTCCCTGAAATAACACTGTACTGTACAATGCGACTCATCACCTTGGATTTCAACATAACTTCATGATAAATGCTGAGGAAAAATGTGTGTGTGGGGGGGAGGGAGGTATTGCTCATGTTCATGCTCACATTCAACAGCTTTTGACCACAGCGCCGTTTTAACAATCACAGTTAGTTTGTCGTTGACCTACCCATGTTGTTGAGGGAGCTGCCGCTGGATGGAGAGATCTGGAGAAGACGAGGGTCGATGAAAGGAGTGAAGGAAGAGGAAGACTTGTGTTTGGACATGGAGTTGCTCTCTGACTGGGACTGGTGGAGGAAACAGACACTTTCAACTTCACCTGCACAAAAAGCTGCACTTGATGGCAATTATCAAGAAACACACACAGAAATGAGAAATAAGAGCTGTGGTCCAAAATATGACGCAGCTGTTACAGTGGTTTGTAATTTATGTAACTGACTTTTGAACTACAGTTTGACCTCTGGTGCTCATAAAACACCACAACTCTGTTCAATCAAAATTAATTTCAACACCACAAACAACTGGGAACACATAGTTGGCACTGTGATTTAATTCTAAGACAAAACGAATGAAAAAGATGACGTGCAGTTGTATTAGTTGTTTTGAAGCCAGCAAGGACAGAAATGTTAGAGAGGAAAAACAACAACATGTGCGACAAGAAGAAATGTGTTGAGGGAAATGAGTAACGGTCCACACGCCAGCTGCTGTGAAGTGTTGGAGGGGAAAAAAGCTGCTCCTAATAAAGCACAGAAGAGGATCGTAATTCCGCCACCCAAGACGCCTGTTGTTTGCAATGCTGTTATGTCTAAATACACTTCATTTCTTCTCTTTAAGTCGTCTAAAAAAAAAAAAAAAATCTAAATGTACTGCTCAATTTCACCCGTACCCTCACACCAGGCATGCCGTCACCCAACACTGCTAAGACTACTCAAAGAGGTGCTTGTTCGTCCATAAACCCAAGAAGCTCCAGTTTAGTTCCCTCCGTGCCACGACCACGATCTACCACCAGGGGGCGCCAGTGTTAGCAGTGACGCAGTGCAATGCGGTGAGAGTTGCAGGAGGGGAGGAGGTTGCAGCCGCTCAGGGGAATCAAACCAGGGGTCAGCCAAGCCAGAAAGGGTGCAGAGGAGAGAAAGAGTGAAGCCAGGAAGGGAAAAGAAGGGGAAAGAGAGGGTGCAGAGAGGCTCCGACCAACAGTCAAGGACTGGACGGCAGGCGTGTACAGGCTTAGAGATGGAGGTTTGCTTCAGCAGTTAATATTACCTAATCCTGCTTAAAACAACTGAACAAAATAGCATTTGCAAATTATTTATTTTACCCAGCTTGACATCTAGGAGAAACCGGAGGATGGAGGAGTAAATACTTAAAAAATATCTTAATACCATTTGAACCAACTAGATAGAACAAACACTTGCAACTGCTATTTAACACAAATCTGCTTCCTGCATGTCTAAGCCTGTACACTCAGCTACAGTCCATGGTTGTTTGTCTTGGTGATGTGAGGGAGACATACCTCTATGGCAGTGAGCCTGTCCAGGGAGTTCTGTGGGGACATGGCAGGACTGGCATGGCTAGATGATGAGGGGAAGGAGGAAGAGGAGGAGGAGGAGGAAAGGATGGTGGTGGAAGAGGAAGGGGAGTGATGGCTCTGCTGGATAAGATCTGGCAGGTGGTGTATGCGGCCGGCAAAGCCGTTTTTCTCGGGGAGGCCGTGGCTGGGGGGTTGGGGCTGGCCTTGGCCGTGACCAGGGCCGGCCGAGGAAGAGGAGGAGGATGAGGATGAGAGACTGACCAACCGCTTAATGTCAACGGTGCTCTGGAAGCAAGAACAGGCACACTTGGGCTCGAGCAAGCAGGTGGAGAGAAGGAGGAGATGTACATCTGGCTGCCAGTCTGCGTATCATTATTTACTCCAATTTCGCAACGATCCATCTTATCCCGACATCACACAAAAATATATTTTAAATTCATCACTAGAGAATATTATGTCACCTTAAATCCAACATACATAATGCCCCTCTGTAAATGGGAAGCAGCAAGTCTAATGACAATAACATAAAAATGGTACAGTGGAGACAGCGGAAATAGTGGAGAATGAGTAGATAAACAACACTGGACAAAGAAAAGGGAAAATGATATTTCTATCAACTCTATACAAGCAGAATATGTCTTTGCATGCTAAAATAATCTCAACAAGTTCCATCTCCTCTTACCTGTCTGATGACCAGCGTGCCATCCTTAGAGGGCGTGATGGCCTGTTCGCTCTCTGAGTCCTCGACCAGCATGGTTTTGGCAGATGCCGTCTCCCCGTTACTCAGCCTCCTGCAGAAGCCATGGGAATATCTGACGTCCGTAACCAGACCAGTGTTAACAGTCATGCAGAAAAGCCATGCAACACTGATGAGCGTGACGGTGCAAGTTGATATCTTTGACGAGGAGATTTCTTATGTTTTAACTGATCATGTTTTAAATCTAGTTAAGAAATCAAAGAGAAGTCAATGAAGCATTTCTAAAGATGGTGGCAACAGATAGCGGGGACTGTGGGCCAACAAAATACCCCAACACAACATCGCAGCTCTACCTACCCAGCCCTGGAGTCCTCAGCTCCCGAGGTGGACTCCTCCCCGGCCTCCTGGTCCACCTCCTCGTCATCATCCTCGTCAGTGGTGCCCGACTCCTCGCTTGAGGAGGAGTAGTCGGTGACCTTGTGGGGAGGCTTCACATCATCTACTGCACGGAGCTCTTTGGCCAGAGCTGTCAAGTCCTAAGAAAAACAGTGAGGAAGTCTTAGAGTGAAGTCTCATATTTTGACAAAACTAAGGTTGTCCAGAAAGATGCCTTAGTGTTTTAAAAATGTTTCCATTGAGTGAATCACAGGTTAACAGTCTCTCGCTTTCTAGACAATCCAAGAGGAGCTGTGAAGTCATCCCTCCTCACTTCATGTAAATGTTTGTCTGTTCAGCTTAGATACACCTACACAGCTGCAGATCTCTGGTAGTAGAACAATTTTGCCCATGTGGGTGTTTTTCATTGTATATTTTTATCCCTGAACCCAAGTCAGCATGTTTCAAAGTCTGCAATGGAGCAACTTTGCCATGTGCTCGAATAACAGAACCCGGCACCTTGAAACCTTGTTAGACCTGGCTTAACAATCCGTCTTCGTCTGGGATGTGCTGAGGCAAGCGGCATTTCATTTGAAAAATCAAGTTATAAGGAGTTGAATTGTTTTCTAATTCCTAAATGAGTGTTTTTACCCTCCAGAGTTCATGTCTCATAACCACTTTGCCCTCAGCTTGTTTCCCCTTGCAGGCTCCTAATAATGCTATCATCTAAGATCAGATACGAGCAAGAAAAGGGAGGAGGGATACTTTCCTGTCATGCTCAAAAAGGCAAATGGGCCACAGTTTATCCAGCAACAAAGCCAGGTGAGATTAGGAGTAATTCTGGCAGGTACAAGGAAACAGGAGGTGCATGATTTGCATTCGAATGTGGATGAATTCAAATCTTGGCCCAGGAAGCTGCTGCAGAGGGTTAACCCTTCTGGTGCCATGTGCACTTTGTCAATGACGAGCAAGAAGGTGAGCAAAGACTGTGCAGGGACAAGGGAGGACACCAGCAGGAGGCAATCACATCACAGGCAGAAAGAACATTAATGACAGAACTGAAAGGAGTTATTACTAACAGCTCTAACATCGCAGACCTTTGTATTATGTCCTATAATGCAATGAGTGGGGCGATGGTGCAAGCATAGCAGAGTTGTGATTATGGCATCTCATTTAATAGGCTTACCACATCAGCCTAAGAGGTTCCCCAACAATCACGAACCATTGGATTCATGAGAAGTTGCACACACCGGGTAGTTGAATAATTAGAGTTGTAGAAAATAGACACAAACACAAGTGGAGGAAGGAAAAAAAAACAGTTTCACCTATTCAGCATCAAACAAGTTTAACTAGCACTTTGGTAACAGTGGACTTACAGCTGGTCGAGTAGGCCTGGCAACGTTCTTTTCATCTTGTTTTTTGGGAACATTTTCAGGCCGCTGGAGAGGTGATCCTTCAGATTTGGAGGAAGCTTTGAGGGAACAAAAGGAGGTGGTGTTAGTGAAGGGACACTGAATTGAACAGGGAGAGCTGGCTCTCAAACAATCTTCAACCGCCTTTATCAAAAAAGCAGAGAATGTACAAGAGTGTGAGCAGACAGAACAGCATACTAATGAGTCAGCCTGGTGTTATTATAGTAATGATGGTAATGTACTAATAAGCAGTTAGTAGAGTTAGTGAGGTGTAGCAGAGTACAGTACCAGGGGACTCACAGCGTGGCCTGAAGCGGTCTCCGGGACTGGCCTGGGAGCTGGAGTTGGAGGAGCCAGAGGAGCTGCCGCTGCCTGGCCGAGGCTGCAGCTTCTCCACTCTGTCCCACAGCGGGCGCTGCTCCACATTACTGCAACAAGACACGAACTCACATTAACAGAGCACGGTGGAAACAAATGGTGATCAATCACAGCACACTAACCTTACACATTTGGTGTTTTTTCTTCGGTTTATCAAGATTATTATTCTTGTTTATTTAAATAAACGGAAATATGTGTCATAATTTTCCAATTTAAATATTTGTATCTGATCACACAAGTTTGGATCTTGTAGCTATTTTAAATTCTTAGGTCGCTTTGCTTACCCTCCAGCGTTCCTCTGTCCACCCTGGTTGCCAGGCTGTGATGGCAGGGGGGACTCTCGGCGAGACAGCACTGGAGACCTGGATGTTGTCCTTACTGGGACCTGGAAGGCAAAGAATCAAAAAAGGTCCTCACAGTGCCAGGAATGTGTGCGTACGTGTGTCAGCGAGCTGACCCCATTACAACTTAGACCGCAACACCACAACTCCCATCACACACTCAAGGTTGGAGAAATGTGACGTTTACCGATATCATGTTAAAGTCATGAATTTCGAATATTGCAGAATTCTTCAGAAGTCATTTGTTTCTAGTTTAATTTGAATACAGTGTGTAGAATCTGTATTTCACAACAGAGCTGATGTTCAGGAAATGAGACTGAATGCAAGCAAGGCACACACAGACAAACAGGTTGTGGTTGAGTAGCACGATGAGCGATCGGCATGAGAAGAGGTGAATGAGGGAGACGAGAATCATGGTCAGGAAAGGGATTGGGGAGGGGGCCCTCATCGGCTCCTTACCTTGGGAGGAACCTCCTCACCGCTGGCCTGGTGTTCGGCCCTAGTGTGGGCCTGAGGGTGGTGGAGGGGAGGTTGGGGATGGGAGTCAGTGCGTGCGGGCGATGGGTGGTGGTGGTGATGGTGGGGGTCCTGGGAACGCAGGTGGAGTTGTGCAAAGCTAGAGGTCACCCCGCCGGGCTCGCTGAAGGACTGGGAGCGAGAGACCACGGGCGGAGGAGGAGGAGAGGGGGCGGCGCTGTTGCTACTTTTAAGAGCAGCCAGGTGGGACCACTGGACCTTTTAGGGAGTGAGGGAGGGAGGACAAGAGGAGGAGGAGGGGAGGGAGGAGGAGGGGTAGGGGGAGGGGAGGTGGAACAAGCAGACAACACAGTGAGACATGAGGGAAGGTGTGTGGCTATTCACATACATGTGCTCAGGTTTGTACACATGCATACAGCAGACAGAGCACAACACGACACGATGATGTGTTACCGAGCTTTAGATTGATGCAGATGCTTAAAGGAATAGTTCAACATTTAGGGAAATACTCTCATTTGCTTTCTTTCAGAGAGTTTGAGAATATTCTTGTAACAGAGAAGAAATTTAAACCACAAATTATTTTTTTAAACTGTGAATGGTTTAAACAAATGAGATGTAACGTGTTCATTAGTGAGCTTTAGAGGTGATGTTCATCAGATTTAGTTTCCATCGGACAGAGCAAGGCTTTTCAGTCTTAATGGCAAGCTAAGTTTATTAGCTAAAGTAGAAAGTAGAAATGTAGAAAGTAAAAAATAATTCATTCTTGGACTGTTCAGTGATGAAGAACACTGTAAACACACACAATCTTTTGTGGTGGCCATTTAAAAATACCCAGCTCTTAATGTACATCCCTGGTTTAGATCAGTGGCTCCAAACTCAAGCATAGGCATTGCATTGCATAGGCAATACAATAAGAATATGTTTAGCATTAAAAGCAAAAAGGTTGAAGATTCGACAAAGGAAAGATGCCAGACAATTTGTCAAAACACAAACAAAAGGTGACATATTGAACAACATGATATTTATAGACAGGTGTGAGACCACTGATGAGAACACAGGGGAGTCTCCCTGTGCCTTGGATTAAGTCCAGAGTTGTCTCCTTCTCTGTAATATCAATTTGCATTTTTTGTGGCAATCAATCTGTGTGATCATCATTATGTGTGTCATAAATTCAGACACTTTGTTGTTAACTATTTCTATGGTGCCAACTGTTTCTGCATATAAAGAGGGAATAAGGGCTAAAACATAGGTCCAGCAGTTAAACAATCTCCATGTACACTTCACCGCTTTAGACCAACCCTGCGAGTACAAGGTAAGGGAGGAAGAGGAGAAAGAAGAGGGGAGGATGGGAGGAGTTACCTGAGGCTCCATGGGCCGGTGCATGGCGGAGGCCTCGGAGGAGCCACCGTTGGAGAACGGTTCAGAGGAACGGGGAGGCAGAGGGGGCTGCTTGGGAGGAGGGGCGGTCTGAGGGGAGCCCTGAATGTTCTTACGGTACCGCTCGTCAGCCTGGGATGAGGGAGTGGTACAGGACAAAGATGGAATGAGGATCAGGGGAAGTAATTTCACATAAATAGATAAAAACCAAGTAGAGGGGAACCACATTTGAAGTTTAAATAACAGAAGCGAAGGAAAAAACCTGTATAGTTCGTGATATTTGATATTACTTTGATAGTCTCATAAATGTGTTTTCTTGGACACAGATTTTAAGCCTGAATTAACTAACTTCCTTTCTGATTGAAAATGGTTCCCAGCTCCTTGTTTTTTATGATATTATTGACCCATAGGCATCTTTTGTCACACTTAGAAATCTTTGCATTTGACTGACAAAAAAAAAAGACATCTGGAGGAATGATATTAAACATGCGTGAAGCCCATTCAAGGCGGCCGTATAGACACAGGTACATTTGCACAGACAGAAGTAAGGACAGGACTCTTTCAAACAAATATATCCTTGAAAACACATCTGAACGATACATCGTGGGAAAGATCGTTGTTAATGACACGGAGCAGCCCTGCTGACGGCGGGAGACACCGCTCGGGTGTCCTGCTTGTTAGTTTGGGCCTCAGCCATCGACATGCAACGGCCCGATCCACACAAATTATAGTCAAAAACAGCCACAGTGAAGAATTTCACAGGTCGGTCATCCAAGATCAAGAGAATTTCCAAACACTTGTGGTTCTGTATTGTTCTGAGGAGGAACACATCTAAGAGGAAAGGATGAAAGGAGCACTTGCTTTTCTTCCCTTTTGATGAGCCAGGTGTCAAATGACAGTAGGTCAAAGAAATGTATGTATGGGAGTATGGGAGCTTTAAAAAATGGCTAAACGATGCTCATGTGAAAGATGTAATGTTGCTTATTTTTCTTATATTATTTCTCTGCCTCTTGCTCTGCCTGTGTCAAGTGAAAATTAAGACTAGAATATTTCAAACATCCTAGCAGTTTTAGTAGTCAAGGAGACCGGCAACAGTGAGAGTGAGAGCGAGTGCCAAGAGAGTGTGGCGGACAACAACTCTGTTTTATTCAGAACATAAAAAGGCTGCTTGCTGGTGGTTGCGAGCCTGTCGGGTTCCATTCTCAGACTACCCCCTACCTGTTTCATTCAAAGGGTCTGGCTGAGAGGGCCCTGCGCTGTAACAAATTAGTTACTGGCTTCGGAATAACACTGCAGCACCAGGAGCAGAAAGTGCCAAATTAAAATGTTACTATTTGGCCGAAAGAAAACCCTTATTTGCTGCTCACACCACGTCTATCGTCTCTCAGGCTGTGTGAAGACAAGCAAGAAGAAACTGGAAAGAGCAGGCAGAGGAGTAAGGCAGAGCCAAGGAGGAGGTTCACCTCTCTGATAGGCTGAGGAGGGTTACTGATAGGCTCTGCCGGCCTATCTGGCTCCAAACTTTCTGCCTGGGGAGGCTCAGAGTCGGTAGGGTTTTCAGTCTGCAGGGGGTTGGGGGAGTTTGGAAGCGGGCTGGGGCAGGCCTCATCAGAGTCAGTCTTCTCTGGCACTGCAGCCTGGGATTTAGTGCCGTCTGAGGGGATTGTCTGAAGGGCTCTGGAGGGCTCATAAGCGCTTCTTGCTACAGAAGCAGCGGCGTCAAGGACCTGAGCTTGAGGGGTTGTGGGGAGGATTCTGTCAGGGGGCAGGGTGGAGGTCTGTGGAGGTTTGCTATGGTCTGAAGGGGGTTTGGTCTTGTCGCCAGGTTGCGGTTTGGGATCGTGCTGGAGCGACAGCAGGTAGGCCTGCTCCTGCTGAAGGCGCTTGTGGAGTCGCTCGGCTTTGCGCTGCTCCTCAAGCTCTCGCCACTTGAACTCCTGTTGCAGAGCGTGGGGTTGAGTCGAGGGGGTGAGAGGAGGCGGGAGAGCTGGCAGCCTGCAGCTTAACAAACTCATGCTGACCAAAAATCTTTTCAATCCTTTCTTTAAAACACATTTATAAAGACTGCATTTGCTTCTTTTGCACTCCACTAACCACATTTTATTTACATTTAGCATGTTTTAAATTGTATCACTCTCATTTGACTCTGAAGCTGTGTTGTTTATGTGACAACCTACTGCTTTAAACCATATTATAAGGATTATGCATGGCACTGATTGAATCAAACAGAATAAAATAATAAGAATAAAAATAATAATAAATAAGAATAAAAAATACACTTAAAATAATGCAAAATGTGATTCAACCAAGAGGAAATGATTCAAATATTTGACAATCTGAAGATGGTGCCCCAATTTCCCCAGCTGTCAATCAAAATGTTACATGTCAACAAAAGAATTAGCAAAATGAAACTCCAGGAACACTACAACCAATTAACAACACAGCTAAAACCAGTCTGTAAAGAGAACATCAGTGATCAATAGCAGTGATTAGCTTCTATATATATTATAGCATGAGGCTGGACTATATCAAGGATATATGTGGTGTGTGTAACTGACCAGCAACATCGCCTGTTCACGGAGCAGCTGCTCCTGCAGCATCTCCAAGTGCCTCTGCTCTTCCTCGAGCTGACGCCTGATGTACTCCTGTCAATCAAAGCAAAACAGTCA
>JAOXYL010000010.1:2451289-2466500 GCA_028564955.1 Terapon puta
TCGCTTCACCCGTCAGCCGGCGGCCATGTGCACACTGAGGAGGCTCCCACCTGAACGCACGCGCACACACATACACATACACACAAGGCTGGCTATGAGCTTCAATATGTGCTGACATTACTGTTTATAATATTAACACCATGAAAATAAACCAACAACATCGCCTGAAACACCGAGAGTTAGCTTAAACGAGTCAGCTTGTTCATGTGCGCTCACTTAGTTTGATAACGGAAGGACAACAAATACAGCAGCTAACAGTATCTGTGTTCATGCTAACTAGCTAGCTTAACCAGCTAGCCACACCTGTCTCGAGCTGGACCAGGACTAGACCCGGACCAGGAGCTCCTGAGCTCAGCCGAGCGTCGCGGAGAAGCCGACGCAGTCACCCGGTGTGTCTTACCTTCCTGTCGGACAGCAGCTGCCTCACAGGTGCGCTCACTCCGGGGGAAATGTTTGGACGGCGGCTGCCATGGCGCCCCTCCCTCCCCTCACAACATCCGCCCAGTGCTGCCGACAAGTCGAGCAGCGCCCCCTGCAGGCGGCGCAGGGGAGGCACAGCTTCATGGAAACCGCCTGGAGACTAAAAAGTGCAGGTTTGTTCGTCTCTAACTCTGCCTAACATAGTCTGTGAATGCCATCCAGTCTGAACAAGTGATGATGGAGCCAGTTATAGAATCAAAGCCTTTCATTAAAATAGGCTGCATTGCTAAAATCACACATCCTGTTGTTTCATAATACCTTTTACCCTTATATTTATTTACAGCAGCATACCAAGACAATGACCCAATGTCTGAAAGCCTCTTTAAAAATACTTCTGATTGAGTTATACAGTTCATATAATCATCTGTGATTGGGCTGTACGTTGGATAGGCACTGGCATATTTTGGTATATATTTTGGTACATATTCTTGGTACTTTGTACCAAGAAAAAACAAACTTAAACTGTATTGCCCCAAGAGTCCACAATTAGTCCTTTGTGCAAAGAAACTATATAAAAGGGACATTGCCTGCATTTGGCAAAGCTCATTACTGTGAAAAGGACTGTGCACTGTGCATTCAGACTGACATTTATAATGTTTATATATTACAGACTGACCGTATTTCCAAGCTTTCTACTGCAGTGATTAGAATCTGATATCCGAATGTGAGCAACACCCATAAGACAGTTGGTTGAGTGCAGAAAAAAAAACCACTGACACAAGATAAGGTCTTTTTATTTCATTTATTCCACTCGCAGAGGGGACAAATTTAGTTTTCATCAACGTTGACTGTCTGCAGACCTGTTGGAAAAAGAAAGGAGGAAAATTAGTGAAATGTCTTTATTGTTTGAGAATGTGAACGACCAGGTCGATTAGTGGCATATTTACCTTTGCATGTGGTGACAGGAACGTATGTGACCAGGGTGTACAGTTTGTTGGGAGAGTCCTCGTCCTCGTTACGCTTCCTGGACAGCCGCACGCGTATCCTGTACGGCACGTTCCTGTAAGACAGTGTGATGTTAGAGGTACTATTCGATAGAGTCATGACACCAATTTCATGTGCCTGTTGGTCATTAAGTGTGCAAAAAAAGAAAAAAAACTCTCACTTCAGGCAAGTATCCTGTGTTTTGATCTGTCAAACATTTAAGGCTTTGTAACATACAGGAGTGATTTAATATTAACCACAATCAGACTGCCAACATACTGTGAGAAGAATAAAGGTTGCTTGGAAAAGAGCACTGTGGATACATCCTATTTTCACCAGATTGTACTCAAAATAAAATATCTGATATAAGCAGACATTAATCTGAGAGAATTTTTTTCATCCCCTACAGTCGCTTTGTTACCAGCAAGGAAAAAAAAACATAAAGTACAACACTAAGTTTGTTCAACTATTCTGAGTATTCATTCAACAGCATTCAGTGTGTTCATGTTTACATCCATTCGTCTGAATCAGCCACTTCATAGTTGTTTGAGTGGAGAAACTCTTTCAGAACAGAGCTCACAGCAGGGCGAACTGACTTCTACATTTTTGTATCATCATTTTTCCATCATACAGATTCTGTAAAACAGTATTCCCCAAAAGTTGCAAAAAGTCCATAAAGAAAACTGTTGTGTGATCGAGCAGACAGGATTACAGTTTCGTGCTTTCTCAGTAAACAGCTCCAAAGATGATTTCTTTCAGTTAGATCATTTGTTTTTGTTGCATGTTTGTGGTTATGGCTGGAATTTCTTTAAACACATGTTGGTACTTCATGGAGTAAAAAAAGTTTTAAACCCAGTTAAAGTCAAGCTGGTAGCTCGGCTGTCATTGACGAGAGAAAAACTAAAAAAAATCTGAGCTATTACTTTTAATTTATGCACTTTATGCTGTTGACTTATGGACAGTCACAACTAATAAACCAAAGTCATAACAGATTGTTACAGCATCCAAACAAGGTTCAGGCCAAGTTGGCAGTGTGTTTTCATTCATACGAGTAGTGACAGTGAATCATCTCACCTGACACCCTTGCTCCACACTGCCTTGTTGAGGCGAGTGTCAATGCGGACATCGGGAGTTCCCATCTCCTTCACGGCGAACTTGCGGATCTCCTTGATGGCACGGGGGGCCCTTTTCTTGAAACCCCTGCAAGGACATTAATCATTGAGACCCCATCGAGTACAATAATGAAAATAATCTAGTTATTTATCGATCACTTGCAGGAAACAGTTGAGTTTCTTTTCACTGTATCCAACTACTTCTAATTTTAACAAAGACCCTGTAAGTGCTCCAGTAAAGTGTGATAAGCATGTGCCTTAACTTTCATTATGTTAGTCATTTTATGGGACCTGTAGCCCTGTTAGCTTCATTTTAGCACCCAAAACATATCAGCGTCACCCTCTACTCATCCTGACATTATCACCTGTCTGCACAAAGCAACTGAATGAAACACGTCTGGGATTAAAAGATATCCAGGAGAAATGTGGATCTCACTGATGTGGCAGCATGTGTGTGTGTGTGTGTATCCTCTCGGCACTCACACTCCGTGGATGCGCTTGTGGACATTGATGGTGTACTCTCTGGTCACCACCTCGTTGATGGCTGAACGCCCCTTCTTTTTCTCTCCTTTCTTGGTGGGGGCCATCTGAAAAGTAAAAATATTCGAATAACAGCTTGAGTGTGTGCACGACTGAAGAAACGCTAACTCGCTTCACCAAAGCTCTTCGGGGGAGAAAACAAATGGCGACGCATTTTGTGTGTTTAAACCCGCAGTTAGCGTACAGCCGGCTAGCATGTAAGAAATAGCATCAAACAAATATTATTAATATTAAAACAGCAGCCCACAGCAACACGTTATTTTCTATAATAAAATGCTCCTTCAGTATCTCAGTCAGCCTTCACTCAGCAGCCGAAACCACTCCGGTTCACTCAACGTTATCGCTCATGGCTATTAACTGACTTAAAACACACTCAACCGCATCAAAAACATACCATAAAACACAATACAACACTAAAGTATACATTTACAGTCGATATGTGGTGAGATATGGCGTTAATATAGCAGGATGGTGTTAGATTGAGGAAAAATTATTTCGGTGAAAAATTACTCACTTCGGCTCGTAGTTGAGGCGGAAGTCGGAAGGACGGATCTAAAGCAGAGGATTGTGGGTAAAGGAAACCGGTCCGTTTTATAAGATGTTCGTCAACAACAAATGTACGAGCAAAAGGTTCCTGTTCTCATTCACCCCGTCTTGTTCGGCGACTTTAATATTTTAAAATATTGGTTTTTTTGTTCCTTCATACTCATATTTGTAGCCAGTAAAGAAAAAGAAATCAACATGAGATGAACTGCTCATTTAATACAACTTTAAGAAATTTTAAGATAGTGAGCATATGCTGCATGTGGTTTTGTTCTTTTGTACAAGAATATCAGCAACGTGGTGTTTTCATGTTATTAGGAATATGATGGAGATTAGTCATTGCAATTATATGATACACATACACAAAAATAATTCATAAATTGTACAAAACTTTGGACCTTCTTAAGACAGAACATGAGAAAAGGCATATAATACAGCAGATGTTTTATTAAGTGTACGTCTTATGAGCAGCTGTATCTGCTCGATTATCTTCAACTTTGCTATCAAATCAGATCTGTACATCTCAAAATTGACCTTGAATCTTAAACAAAATAAATATGTATTAGGAAAAGTGTTTTCCAACAACACGAGAGCTGGGGTCAGACTAAAAGATAGCTGGCTTACTCCAGAGCCATGACTGTAATGTCACTTAGATTTCTAGTCACAGTTTGCAAGGCCAGGGAGGAGGCGTCAAGTTGAATCCAAAAGCTCTAAGAAAACAGCCCTCCCCATTCCCCAATTCTTTTTATGTTCTTTTTAGATGTTCAGTGCAACACTGGCATTGGTTTCGTCCATTAATTTGGGTCCAGGAACTCACAGCATGCACAATCTTTTTTTTTCCTTTCCAAGTGTCACCTGTAGAGCTAAAAGTGTAGATCCAACCATATCCCAGAGGTTCAGTTTATCCACCTGTACAAGTCTTTTTATTGTGACTCTGGATGAAATGAATGATCGTTTCAGTCTTTTTTTTTTATTTAGGCAGTCTAGTGTCTTTTCCTATTGGGAAGATTTTTGACTCCTTTTTGGATGACGTGGGTTGGAGGATGTAAAAAAAAAACAAAAACAAAAAAAACATAAAAAAACAAAAGAAAGAAAAGGAGTTCCACATGGCAGTGTTGGAAATCTGGTACTCTGCAGTCTATTGTGTGCTCTGCGCCTCACTTCAGTTCATTTCAGGGAGACATTGCCAAACCATTCAAAAACAAACACATCAAGCAAATAAAGCAGTAATCTTTCCAGACTTACAGTTCGAACAAATTACATTCATTGACGGAATAGTTTGGCAGTGCTTATGTGTGAAAAAAAAAAGTTCATTCAAGTCCCTGCAGGATGTTTGAGTGTTGGTGGTCAGTAACACTCTGCAGCAAACACTATAGATCTGCCCTGCAGATGTTTTGTAATATGGTGTAAACAAAAATAGTAAAAACATCAAGTGTCACATTATTTGGAGGCTGAACAACAAACATCATACAAAGCAAAAGGACCCATAACATAAATCAACATCTAACCATTTTAATGCACAGTTGATGTAACCAATGCACAATATACGAAAGAACACAATTGTACTTCGTTAGGAAGATGAAGCTGACAATTAAAAAGCTGCTCTAAAACACTGTGATGCACAAAAAACAAAACCAAACAAAAAACACAGATGTAATTTCAGGTGTGTTTTGTTTCTCGTACACGGTTCATTACACACCTCCATTGGCTAGAATGTCCAATAGTCTATGGCACAGCACTCAAAGGTCATCCAAAACATGTAAAGCATAACTAAGTAAGATTCACAATGTTGCTGTTTTTTTATTTCCTCTCATGACTAAAAAGGTTATGTATGTATTGAAATGGGACATTGGGAGAGAGGGGAAGGACATGTGAAGGCTTAGAAGCATTCTCTCTCACATGTTTGACTCACTGAGCCCATTTATTTCAGGACACACACACCTCAGGCTGCGCTGCGCTCAGCTTACTACTACCGGTGCCAGCAACCTCGGCTGCTGGCGCCGAGCTGCCATCAGACCCTTCTGGGCCCGAGGCCTGTCCAGACATGGTCCTTCTGAAGAGACGCATGCTCATCTGCAGCAGCTCGTTGTCTACTACGGGCGTAGTAGGGTACTGCTTTGTTAGACCCTGAGGAAGAAGGACAAGTACAGTTACACATCTCTTACACACCTTGCTTCAGAAACATCCAGAGAGGCAGGAAAGAGTAAAGCTAAGATAAATGCAAAGTAGCTACAGTATTAAATTCATTGTCCTGTCAGCGATTAGATGACATCTACCTTGTCATTTTTTAACAGCTGCCTGCGGATGGCGAAGTCCCTGCGGGCACACAGGGCCTTGCAGCAGGGCCCAAGGTTGCTTAATAAGCCGGCCCTCTCCACCCGCCTGTTCAGGGCAGCCATATTCAGGGCCCCCAGGTCATGCTCAAACAGCTTGTCAGCATCTGGCAGGAAACAGGTGACAGAGTTTTAGGAAGATGGATCATACAAAACAGGACAAACACAATTAAACTGAGAAAAACACAAATGATAAATTAGACATTATCCCACATTATGAACTAAACAGTCAAATCGTTTTACCACTTTAAAAAGCAAAAGAACACGTTTTGATGTTAAAATAAATAAAAAACCATCAATCAGTGAGTGAAGTGCAAGTTAACGTTGAGTCAAATTCTCACCTTTGGGGTCGTCCAGCTCAGACTTGCACACCGTTCTGACTTGCTCGAGGAGCTCAGGCCCGGCGAGTCGCCTCGAGACGCCTGCCCGGAGGAGCACGGCCCCTGGCGTGAACCGGAGCAACGCTGCACCTGCCGCCCGGGGTTCCTGCTTCTGTTTGGGCATCAGGCTGGACCAATCCACATCAATCACATCCAGAGGACCTGTCAACACACGGCATTGTGGATCTGAGTTCATGATGATTTTCAGCACTTCCTGACATGCTCATATAATTAGATGATGAAACAGATCAACCAGAACTAAAATTAATTACTCAAAATATATAATACTGAAAAGAATAATTTCACATGGTTAACGAAAAAAGTACTCATTCATACCTGTAATTTTCTCATCTTCTTGCTGCTCCTCTTTTTTCTGGCTGTCAGCCAGAATTTCATCCAGCTCATCGTCACTGATTGGTTCATATTCCTCTCCAACGGATGCGACTGACTGCCCATCGTCCTCTTTCCCATCGTCGTCTCCTAAGAGGACAGCACATATTGATTCGTTCACTTCAGAAACACTAAAAGCAGTCAACATATAAATGCGCCCGTGTGTTCGTCATCTCACCGTCGACGCTGTCCGCCTTCTCCAGCTCTCGCTGCTCTCCCATGAGATGGTGGCTGTTGCTCGGCTTCTCCGGCTCCGGAGGGCTGAAGGCTTCTCTTGGCAGCAGAGGCTCGTACTCGTTCCTGTCCTGCCTCATCATGTCCCCTCGCAGGTCCCCTCTCATTTCGCCCCTCAGGTCCCCTCGTCCCGGAGCTCTGGGGTCACCGTGGGGCGGCAGGTCCATTATCATCATCCTCTCCCTCTCTCGATCGCCACCTCTGTCACCTCTGCTGTCTCTCTCCCACTCCCTCTCCCTGTCTCGCTCGCGTTCGTGCTGCTGGATGAGTCCTTCTGGGAGTAAGCGTTCCCTGTCCCTGATGTCCCGCTCCCTCAGGAGAGGTTCACGGCCAGGACGCATCAGCAGAGGCTCTCGGCCCCTGCTTGGCCAGTCTCTGGGTTCTGGATCCCAGTCTCTCTGTTGCTGTAGGGGCTGTTGGAGGAGCAGGGGCGGCTGCTGCTGCGGCGGCGGTTGCTGCTGCTGCTGAGGCCGGAGGTCTTTTCGATCTCTATCTCGATCTCTGTCCCGGTCGCGTTCCCGCTCCCTCTCGAATGGCTCCCTGTCTCTTTCCCGCTCTCTGCTGTCGTAGGAGCCGGCGCGGGATCTGGACCTGGCCTGCCTCTCGGAGTCAGGAGAGCTGCGTCTGGAGCTGTGGCTGCGAGAATCCTGCCGGTCTACAAGACGACAGAGACAGATGCACGTTAGCGTGGGATCGGAGGTTGGTGTTTTAATGAAGCTAATCAAATGACTGTTAAGCAGAGATATGTGTGTTCGTTTACCTGATGAGGTGCTGCGGCTGGGCTCCCCTCGCCTCAACTGGTCAATTCGGGACTTCCTCTCGGCCCCCGGAGGGTCATTCACCACGGGCCTCTCCCGCTCTCTCTCCCTCTCTCGTTCTCGATCTCGAGAGTTGGTGCCCGTCAGCCTGCCCCGGCGGGGCCGCGGGCCCTGGGGGTCGTCCCGGTGGGCCGACTCGTTGGAGGGGGAGCGCAGGCGTCTGGATGACGTGCGGCTCTGGTTGCTTCCCATGCTGCTGCTGCGCGTCTGCTCCGGGGGAGGTTTGCGGAGCAGGGGCTGGGACATGAGGGGCTGCGGAGTCAGAGTCTGCAGCAGCATGGGGGGATCCTGGGGGAGCAGAGGGGCGATGGGAGGGGGGTTGCACCGCTCCCTGTCCCTGCCCACCCTGGGGCCACCTCTCCTGAGCGGCTCAGCGGGGGCCCTCTCAGCAGGAGCCAGGGGCACCGGCGTCTCCAGCGGTCCTCCTCGGTCTGTGACCTCCTCGTCTGACCAGTCGCTGAAGTTGTCGAGTTTGGACAGCGGAGACGGCTCAGCGTTGCCCCCGATGCCGCGGTGATCAGGCCTCATCGACGGCGGCGGCGTCCGAGGACCTCTCTTCCTCTTATTATGTGGCTGATGGGCTGATGAGTCCTCGTCAGACACGTCAGATTCTGCTCCCCGTGACCGCTTCCTCTTTCGCTCAAGGGCCTTCTTCTTGGCTCCTTTCCTGGGGGAGTGTAAGGGTGGAGGTCCATCTGTAGAACTGCTGGTCGGGGGCTCGGGGTTGAAACGATCTCCTGCAGCAGCCAGGCTGATGCCACCTCCGTCCTCTTCTTTGCGACCCTTCTTCAAGCCCTTCTTTTGTGACTTTGTCTTCTTTTTGACCTCCTCGTGGGACTGGGAGCCGACGGTGTCTCGGTCATCACTGGCGGCGAGGGCAGAAGGAGGTGGGGGAGGCGTGGACTCTCTCTGGTCTCTGCCTCTGCCACGGGAGTCAGACGTGGTGTCTGCGAGGTGCTCTCCCCGCCTGTCGCCTCCTCGGCTTCGCTCCCCGCGAGGCTCCGGGTCCTCGAGGCGGCTGCGTGCTTCCCTTTTCTCCCCGGCTCCTCTGCGCTCTTCGTCCTTCCAGTGGCTGGACTTCTCATCGGACAGAGCGGCCCTCGGCGGAGATCGCAACAGGGGCTCCTGGGGCCTCACCACCTGGCTCAGGAGACGATGCTTGTCGCCACCTGCGGACACACATAACAGCCACATAGCAGATGACTGAGCTGGAGAAAAAATGATAGGAACAGGAAGCTCAAAAGGGAAATTAAAAAAAAAAAAAACACATTTCAGTAACAAAGAGTGTGCAGTATACAAGAGATGCATTCCCCATTAAACAGGAGTGTGTCCTTTCAAAAAGAATTTCCCTACTGTCAGATGAAGGCGGACACACTGGGCTGGGGAGGAGGGGCTGGGGGTGGAGCTTGGCCTGCCCTCGGCCAATCGGGCGCTCACTTTTCTCTTCCGCACTGTTGTAGCCGTCGCTGTCCGGACTGAGGTCCCGCGTTGCTCGCTTGGGAGATGGTCGGGGGCTCGGACTGCTCTCCACCCTGGATCTCTTGCGACTAAAAGGAAAAGAGAATTATTACAACATGCTAATCAACTAATGTCTTTTTAAAAATCTGAAAATAAACAAAGGGATGCGCACCTCGTCTTGCGATCGTCTCTGGTGTCTCTGACGGGCCGGTCGTCTCTGGCGTCCTCTCTCCTCTCCCGCCGCTCCTCTCTTCCTCTCTCTCGCTCCTCCCATTCCCGCTGCCTCTCTCGTTCTCGCTGCTCCCTCTCTCTCTCCCGTTCCCTCTCCCGCTCCTTCCTCTCCCTCTCTCGCTCCTCGCGCTCCCTCTCCCGCTCCTCGCGCTCCCTCTCGCGCTCCCGTTCCCTCTCCCGCTCTCTCTCCCTCTCCCGTTCCCTTTCCCGCTCCCTCTCCCTGGCCCGCTCCCTTTCAGCTTCCCTCTCCTTCTCTCGCTCCTTCTCCCTCTCCCTCTCTCTCTCTCGCTCCCTGTCCTTCTCCTTCTCTCTCTCCCTCTCCCGGTCTCTCTCCCGTTCTCTGTCGCGGGTCCTGTCCTCTCGTCTGTCGTCTGCTCGATCTGTCCTGCGCTCCTCCCTCCTCTCATCCCTCTCAGACTCCTCTGATCTCCCCTGGTGTCTGTTTGGGGATCCTCCTCTTTGATCTGGCAAAACAGAAAGTTAAAAAGTTGAGCTAACTAATGCCAAATAAAGAGCTATGCTAAAAACCATTTGCATGCTTTTTCCCCTCAGATTTTGTACAAACTTTAAAAAAAAAAGCCGACCCCCACCTCTCTCACGGTTGTCTCTGCGATCCCGGTCTCCGTGTCCTCCTCTCCTGTCATAGGAGGAGTCCCGGGCCTGCTCCCCTCTCCTGTCCCCATCGTAGCGATCTCGGTCTGAACCCCTCTCTGAGCTTCTCTCAGTGGCGCTACGATCGGTGCTCCTCTCAGCACTCCGCTCACGGACGGCGCTGCTCCGTGACTCCCAGTTGTCGTGGCTGCTTTCCAGCTGGGAACCCCGGGAGTTTCTGTTTGAGCCTGGCAGAAGAAAAAATGAGGGAAAAGATGAAGAGGAAGCTCACAGAGGATTTATGTAATGGCTCCATATTTATATTAGATACACGGTAGGCTTGCCTTTATCAGATGTTTCATTAGCACGCCCTCTCCCTCTTCCATTCCTCTCAGCTCTGTCAGTCCTGTTCTCCGTCCTTCCTTCAGTTCTCCCTCCATCGTCACGTCCGTGACCTCTCCCGTAACTTCTGTCCTCCTGCGCCGACTCCTCTTTCCTGTGGGCGTCGGCCCTCTCCCTCTCCCGCTCCTTTTCCCGCTCTCTGTCCTTCTCCCTCTCCTTCTCTCGATCCCTCTCTCGTTCCCGCTCGCGATCACGAATCTCCAGCGACTCCCGGCTGGAGCGGGTCTCTGTCCGGCTCTCTCTGGAGTCCTTTACATCCCTGCTGTCTCTGTGGTCACGAGAGTCTCTGGTTGTTTCCCTTCCTCTGTCGCGAGTGTCCCGTCGTTCACGGGCCTCTCTGGCCTCCCTGTCATCACGAGTGTCCCGCGACGACACCTGTTCAGAGTCATAGTCCCGGTCGTCCCGGATGCTGTCCTTGTCTCGCTTGCTGCGGCTTTCTGTTTGCAACACAGAAATAAAGCTTTACAACTGATCAGAAGAGTTATTTAAAATTCAACAAGCCACTGAGAAGAATAAACAACTACAATTTCAATCATGTTGTTTCAACTTAAACAAGGTGGTGCAGAGTAAAGAACCCAACATTACCGTCTCTGCGCTCATGTCTGCGCTCCTGGGCAGGCGGGCTCCTCTCTCTTTCGCCACGGCTCCTCTCGCGGCCCCTGGAGTGGCGCCTGCTGGGGCTCGACCTGTCAGAGCGGCGGTGGGGCGACGACGTGTCGTGGGAGGCCGGGGGCGATCGAGAGCGCCGGGAGCTGTGAGGGGAGGAGGCCGAGCCCGGGACGGCCGTGCTCCTGTGGTAGACGGGAGAGGACGAGCGGCGCCGGCGGGGGGACGAAGAGTGTCGCTGGGCAGAGGAACCTGAGTGGGAGGAAGGAGAGTGGTGGCGGGGGGGAGTGGGTGTGCGCTGGCGGCGTGGTGGAGACGGAGACCTGTAGTGACAGACGACACACAACATTATCAGTATTTACAGATTACACAATACTGTCACTGTCACATTATCAGATAACAGTTTTCATTACCTGCGAGGAGGGGAGGCCAGAACGGGGGTCTTGTGGGATGAAGCTTTAGGGGAGGTGGATTTCTTCCTGGTTGTGGGTGATATGCCCCGAGACGGAGACGACACGCTGCCAGAACGCTCCTCTGATGTCACCGAGCGCTTGGCCTTGTGGGAACTGTCTGATCGGTCCCTGTAAACAGCAGAGTCACGTTGATAAAGACTATCAATACAGAAAGTCGTCCTAAATGGTGACAACTGAAAAGGAAAAGAAAAATAGCACGTACATATACTGTGATAATAATTCAAGGCCACTGACAAGTCCACACTGTACCTGCGTTTTTCCTTCTTCTCTTTGTGTTTCTCTGTGTCTCGCCCCCGATCTTTCCCATCCTTCTGCTTCTCCTCGGACTTCTCCTTGTTTTTGTGCTTGCCTTTGTGTTTCTTCCCTATCACGGGAATGTCCAGAGGGACCGGGGGAGGGGGACTGGGGGTACGGGGCCCTTTCTTCTTACTGTGGCCCCCTTTCGAAGACCTAGTTGGAAGATGATAGGTTAATCATATCCCTCTCAAATCCGAAAATATAATTGTTAAATCCAGTTTGTTTGTATTTGTGCAGCTGATTGCATCATAATGTTGGCTGATCACACAAACGTCTTCTTTGATTACACCTCATCTAAGCCATTTGCAAAAACATATTGCTACCACTGGTTGTAATTTCATGGACAACTACCAATGGATTCAAGAATTTTCATGGAATTTGCTGAAGTGTGATTCCAACCTGGCAGATTCTGAAACAGGCGAGGACACCAACGCCTTCTTCTCTTTCTTCCCGGAGCCTGGACCTTTGGCCACACCTTTGTGTTTAGGGGATCCACTGGACTTCCTGGATGAGGGTGAATCTTTGCTCAGAGGTTCTGGGGAGGCCTGTGAGGCAGGAACAGAGATCAAGTTGAAATTCAAAACTGGGAGTCCCTTCAGCAAAAGCAGTGAGCTGTCCAGGTGCTACAGATACTTTCAGTCTTTGTCAAATCCAAACAAAGGTAGAGGCTTGTTTCTTACCTTAGGTATGGCAGCGGCTCTTGTTTTGGCAGGGAGCTCCTCTTTCTTAATGACAATCTCCTCCCTTTTGTCTAAGTTCTCCTGCTCCAATTTCATCAGCTCACGCTGAATCTTCTGCCGCTTCATCTCTAGGGATAACTCGTAGTCGTAGTCACCGATATCTGAATCTGGAAGTACATGAAAACAGATTTATCTCCGGATCTCTTGAGCCAAAGCCATTAATAGTTATTAATGTTACTACTTTTAAGGGGAAAAAAAATCACTGAACCAAAGGGAGAAAATTTACAACACTTGCAAATCATAAAGTCACTGTGCTTTAAACTTGAACAAAATGAGCTACTGAACCTTCACGGTTGGCTTCCCACTCTGTGGGCTCTTCTTCACTGGCTGGGGTGCGCTCCTTTGTGATCTTTATATCCTCCTTTTCCCTGTGTCGGCCTCTGGAGGAGTCTCTCTGCTGCAGGTAGAGACACACACACAAATGTCAGAATGGCAAACAGTTCCGGGGCTTCTTCTTACACTGTCAAAGTCAAAGCTGTCTTTAGATCCAGGGTCAGCTATAGGAAGAGCGCCGTTCTTTATTTTAAAAATCTGCCATCCTTTACACCAGACTCACTCTCGCTGTGGGGGATGTGGGCTCGTCTAAGTCTCTCTTCAGGTTTTCTGCTTCAACATCCTGTCTCTTATTCTTCATCCTCTCCCGCAGATCACCTGTGGGTCTCTCGGCTGTCCTACTCCATTAGGACACACACAAATGTCAGCACCAGAAAAGTCTATAAAAACTCAAAGCTTTTGCCCATCGCATTATAAAACATCTCAACGAATAGAAACAAGAAACAAGTCATCTCACCGGCTAAAGCTGAATCCTTTGCCTCGTGGTTGAGTTCCATGTGTGTAGCGACAAGTGTTGCCGTAGCTGCAATTACCGGTCTTCAGCCAATTTCTACAGTGACTCTGAAAGACACAAACACATGCACCACATCAGGTACAGCAACGTCCACCAAAAAGAGACAATCCCTGCAGAGAACGTAAAATGAATGACGCCCAACAGGCGAGCGCGTGCTTATACACACATCAGCAGCATTACTCCCAGTGCTGGGGCCGAGTCTCTCGAACACACTGGGCCGGCGGGAGGGGGCGGCGGGGTTGCTGGTGCTGCTGGTCGTGGTGCTGCTGCTGCTGCTGCTGTCAGATATAGTCTTTGAATTCTCCACTGTTACCTTCCGCCTGATCTTGGACATTCTGCAGGACTGGGGAGGCGAAAAAAAGAACATCTGCATCAACACACCAAAACTTCTGCAGGAATGTTAAAAAGAACTTATATTGAAATAGACTAGTCCAACAGAATAAATGGATTCTATCTAATTATTGTAGAGCTTATTCGAGGAGTTGATAGGGTTTCATCAGTTGTGTGTTTACACTGCCGGTCCTGGATTCATTCATTCATTCATTCAGAGAGCAGCGCTGCATATTTTAGCTACCTACAACCTGGAGCTGAGGGGATCGTTTTGACCTATTTTAAACGTTTCGGACCGGGCTGCCTGTAGTTTCGGCTCTCGTGTTGGCGGCGACACATGAAAACATAAACACATGCAAATGCCTCGGCCTGTTGTTGTGTCGCTCACACAGCGGGCGAGCTAGCTTCTCGGTTAGCTCAAGCTCCATGCTAACTCGCCGTAAACGCCCCTGTTTAACGTTTCTATACGCGTTTGGCACGTTTAAAGGTTAAGTTTGGTTGTCGGCTGGTGTATGTTGTTTTGTAAAGCCGCACGCCGGAGTACAGTTGCTCTTGGAGGCTAATGCTAAAGTTAGTGAAGAGCTAATGACTTCACGTCTCCGCGCGGGGCCTTGAAGCCTCCTTCGGTCGAGCAACCGCTGGCCGTTACGTAGAGGTTTTAAAAAAGTCTCACCCAAAGATTTTAATTCGGCGTCGCATCTACTTTAGTCCAGACGGAGTATTCAGCTGTAGTAGACATTACAAGGCTTGTTCTGAGCAGTCAGAGGCAGCAGCTGCCCGGAGAGCCTTCATGTTGGCGGAGGGACTGCATCAAATTGGTCCGCCTCCTCTTCTTCTTCTACGGTTTATTTAGCAGAGGCACTTTGCACTCCAGGGTTCTTTCCGCTTTGATTTTGCCTCTCTTTTGTTGACAATATCAGCGATACAATATCTCTTTCAAATATATATTTTTTAAACTCTTGCGGTTGTATTAAAATAATAACAGTGGACAGTTTTTATTTGATTTTTTGTTGGAAAGTTTTTTTTTTCCACACAGTGGGTTTTATTTAGGAAGTTTATACCGGATGTATTGTTGTATTATCGTACCTAGCTTGTTTACAGTTGCCGACTATGTCGTTGTTCAAGTCACTAACTCAAGTTAGACATATTAGGATACACTACTTCCGGCTAGTGGTAAAATAAATAAATAAAAAAAATAAAAACTCCAATGGTATGTCTATTATTTATTACCAATAATTGTCACATGATGATGAAGATCAATTTAATCAAGTTGGAAAAAATCTTAAGTCCTTTTCACTTTATTATGTAAAAATAGGTAAAACACTCACACAACAAGGTCGTTTTTTTATTCATATTTCTTTTTATGCAGAGCTGCTGTGTTAGGTTACATTGCATCATACAGGCATTTGGATCTCTAAATGCATATAGAAATAATATTATCAACATCATCAATACATCACTATAATCTTAAAACCAATGTCT
>JAOXYL010000010.1:2483344-2494935 GCA_028564955.1 Terapon puta
GTGTGTGTTGAAGTGTAACGGACTGTCACCTGAGGGTTCTTGAAAAGAGCGTATTTCTCAATACGTTCGATGAACATGAGCTTGTTGTGGCTGTCCCGCGTCCAGTTCAAGAGATTCTCCACCAAGTTCTCATGATCCTCAAATATACGCTCTGAAGCGAGAGGAACAGGGGAGAGAAGACAGAGTAATCAAGATAAGATGCAAGATATGCAATTTTTTTTGCTGACCTGCAAATGTGCTTTTAATTTTCTCCCTCCAGGGAGTTCTGTTTTTTTTGGGTGGGGCAGAACCTTTAAATGCAAGCCTGACAATTAGCGTAAAGTTGCAAACAGTGAGTAGTCTTAGACCACAGATAATTATAATGCAGTGCATGTTTACGTTGCCCCCATTATGCCATTCACAACCTCTCCATCCATATACTAACAGTGCAGACTAAAGCGAACCATAAACAGCGTTTATTTGACTTTGACTCAGGTGTGGTGTGTCTGCTCCCTTACCCATCTGTAGCTCATTGATAGTTTCCACTAGAGACCAGTCAGGGCTGTAGCCACAGTGTGACTTATCCAGCAGGCTGTCCAGCACCTGTCTGACTGTCTGTCGCTCGTCCACCATCATAGTCTTGGAGCTCTCGTCCGACATGTGGACCCTGATCACCAGCTGAGGAAGAGGAGAAGAAATACTTGTTCAACTTAATGATAAAAGTTGTAAATAAAAAAAAAAACCCCACGGATGAATCGCTACGTATGCACATCAGCAAAAATGTTCAAATTTCCTAATTATATTGATTGTAGATTTTATTCTAACGTAAAATCATCATTCTTAGTGTCACTTCATTTAACGCTGCTTACTATAATGTAATATAGCATGAAACAGGAACCTGTGATGACAAATGGACCATTATCACATCTCATCTTTTAGGAAGGAAAATAACCTCAGAGCTCATGTAGCTTCTGAATTTCCTCATAACAATTTGCAATAAATGAAGGCATGATGTTTTTGCAGAAACAGTCCGTCTCAGATCTCAAATCCGCCTGGTTGGGGATGACCTGAAATCTGATCATGTGCTCGTGAGGCTTGATTTAAATGCTACAAACTATTTGCATGGTCACTGCAGTCACAATGCAGCATATAAAACCACTTAACACTAAAATCCAATAAGCTGGAGTTTTGCATCCATAGGCAACCAAAAGTCTTCCGTAACAAGCAGACTTATGAGTAATCTGGATGAGACATATGCACACGTGCCAAATCCAGCCTTGCACAGTCGCAGCCTACATAAGGCTTGTCCTGGTGTGAGACCAAATAAAGCCACGAAACCCTCAATTCCCTGACCCTGTTGTGTCCCCTCCCGCTGGGACCCCAACATCCAATTGGTGTGTGGGTGCAGTTGCTTGAACAGATACTTGGACCAATAAGAACAGGGAGAGCTGGGGGACTAAGACATGGGGAGTCTGACCTACATTTTTCACAAGAGGGACCCCTCCAAAAAAATCCCCTAGTCTGGTAGAAAAAAAAAAAAAAAAAAAAAGGGAAATCAAACCAGAAATCTCACTCGCTTGTGTGAGATACATATCTAAACCTTCTCTCCAGACACAATCAAACCTTCTTTGCCGTGAATTCATAATATGGTGAGCGTATCTGGCTGTGCAGACTGCTGACAACCACAGAACTAATAATTCAGCACATCACAGCGTTTTCCTTTACTGGCTGAGGTTTCTCATTTTCTGTCTCGGCTGCACCAGCACTCTTTATCTTGTCGTGTTGCATTCACTTGGCAGAGTGAAGCCTGGTCCTGTTCGGTGAAACACCATTATACATGCAACTATTCATTGCATGTATAAAAAAAAAAAGAAAAAGAAAAAAACCCCCACCAATATTCTGTTGCTCTCATTCACAGATACAGCTCATTCACTAGTGGAAACGACTGGTAAAAATGGCCTGTCTGTGGGGTCCCATGCTGACTTCCCAATGGAGACGTGCACACACTCCATTGCTTTCACTGGAGCAAGGCGCCCCAGTTGTTCACCAGAGAGCCAGCACCGGTACGGTTTGGTTGGGGTAAATAAGACGTTCTGTGCAAAATATGTCTGCATTGTCTCGCAGCGCTCTTCTTTTTCCCGAAGACTCTTCCTGATTTCTCGCTCCCTCCCCAGCAGATACACACACACATAATCAAACACTGCAATGACCTATTTTCTCTGCGCTTCACCGCCTCGCTGTGAATGAAGTTCACAAAGAAAACGCAGCGTGCAGTGAATATGACGAGACAGCAATTGTTATGAGTCAGAAAGGCCTTTTTAAAAAGAGAAACTGAGTCAGTGAGTGAGAATGCGTGTGTGTGTGTGTGTAAATAATTGAAATAGGTGGTCCTACCTTTTTGACCTGCGCCTCCTTGATTTTTTCCAGGGCGACTCGGATCTTCTCTGCCTTCAACTTGGCAGCTTGCTCCTCCTGGATGGACACACAGGAGCATGGTTAATAAAGCCATCATTCGCACGGTGACAAAATCACACACAAAACCCCAATAACGTATTCTGATTTCACAGCCTTGCCTCATCTTCTTCACCCATGTCTTTGATTATCCTCTGGCAGGAGTAAGACATCGCGCGCACACAGCCTCATTAAATAGTAAGCATCTTTCTAAAGCATTTAAACGCGCGAGCCTCGGGCATGATGGCGCGCGCCGTGTCGTGTGCCAGCCAAATTTTCCATGCTTCGGGATGCTTACCTGCCCCCTCCAACAAGATGCCATCACCTCCATTCCGCAGGTTGTGCTCGCGTCCACGTGTGTGTGAGTGGGTGTGTTTTAATCGCTCGCCTGTGAACGTTCGATCGGACGCGAATAGATGCCGCGGTGCCAAATCGGAACTATGGTGACATTGGTGTGGTGTTCCCTCAAATATGGCGCTCCGCTTGCCGTCTACGGTTCCATGTTGGATTCATGCGGAGCTGCAGCCGTTTGTCTTTCTTTGATCTCGCCATAAAGCAAAAAAAAGGGGAAACAATGGCAGAAGATCCCCGAAGGGCGAGAGGCTGCGGATAAGTGCGGGATCAGTTCAGAAAAGCCTCTATGCCCTCCACACAAAGATGCAATGATCTCCAAAGATCATATTCAGATCCCAAGGGCAAAAATGAAAAAAAAAAAAATCCTGATGCGTCCATGATAAATAATTTTAAAAACAGAAAACGCTTTCTCTCTCAGTTGTCTTTTCATCACACAAATAAGCTCTTTTTTTGGGATCCGTTTTACAATAGACAACTGTCGTGTGAGAAGTTATTCCATGAGGATCCTCAGTGGGTGAAGTTCAGCCGTGCATCCACATCTTCCATAACTCGGAGACGACAATCAGACAAGGTGGCTGAGACTTTGTGACAGCGCGGGTTCGCTGACACGGCGGGAATGTGCGTCCGAGATGAGCACAACTTGACTACAACCCCAACTGAGACGGTGGGGCGGACGATGCCCCTCCCCCCCTTCTACACTACCACCCTCTCTTCCTGCTTCCTCCCCTCTGTCTTGCTCTCTCTCTCTCTCTCTCCCCCCCTCTCCATCACTCTCGTCCTCACTCGCTCTCCGTAACAGATGCGAGGGTTTGGGAGCGTGCCCAATCGATGGAGCATAATCCCCACAAAAATAGTAGAATGAAGGGGTCAGCCAACCAGCGAACCCCCAACTGCAAGAACCGCTAGCCAATCAGGAGGAGGGAGTGGGGGACCGTGACTGACACTGGTCCCGGAGCTAAACGACAGCGACAAGGACGAAGAGTGGAACTCGGGTGAATGAGAAGCCGAGGTGCTGAATATTTGAAGTTGTGTGTACACACGAAGCATGTGTTAAAAGCGAGGGGGTGAGGGGTTTTAACCTCCAGAAGCCTCTTATCTCAAGAACTCACCCGCCCCCCTCCCTCCTTGACCCAGACTACCGTTTCCACATGACCAGGTCCAAGGCACATGCACATTAATGCAATGAAGCTGACACTCTGTTTGGCCAACACATAGTGGCAGGCTTTTAGTCAGCCGAGTGTGAGCGAGTGAGAAAAAGACGGGGAGGGAGAGGAGAGGTCACGGGGGCCGTGCAGATTATGCTCCAGAGTCAATCTGAGTCACACTGTAGGTTTAGCCCCACAAGTGTGACCGTAACCCCTCCACATCTCCCTCTCCCCTCCATTATTTCCTCTCCACATGACACCTCCACCCCGCTTTTTATTAGACATTAGTCTGATTCCTATTCCACAGGCGTTTTCCCTTCCACTTTCACACTCAGCCACACCAGAGCCAATTTTAAAAAGGCTCTTCTGCCTGGGCTGAAAAAAAAAAAAAAAAAACATCTTGGCACCCTCTCCCTTTGATGTCTTTCCACTCTCCCTCTCTCTCTCCCCTTCGCTTGTTCCCAAACACCCCGCGCTCATTCAGTATTCCGATTTGCGAGCGAGGAAAGGGAGAGAATTTGTGTGTCCGGGTGATCATGGCTGCTTCTCTCTGGTGAACAGTGTAACACTAACACATAAACTCCCTCATAGGCTGTACGCCACAGGCTTTCTATCCTCTCTATCGCCTCTTTCTTTAAAAAAAAAAAAAAAAAAAAAACCTTCAAATGCTCTCTGCACACACAGACAGACTGGGAGCCAATGAGCCACAAACAAAAGCCTTGAAACACTGAATTAATTCCACAGTTTTGTAATATAAAGGGAAAAAGTAAGCGACTGCCCCTCCAAGATTTTGGCTGTAAAATTTGAGGGCAGATGAGTTATGAGGATGTTATTGCGAGAGCCAGACAGCTCCACTGTTTGCTTCCATTATATTCAAATAAATGCAGCTAAATGAAGGCTTTTGGAAAGAAACCTGCGATTCAGTGCCAGTGACCGCGACTGGAGATCTCTCAGTTTACTCTTACATGAATAGTACAAGGCTGCCTTTTGTTTTGAAGCCTTTCAAAAGCGAGGAGGTTTTTGAAGCCCTGAAAATAATGAAAATCATCATTCTGCAGAATTTTCTAAGGGCCCTTATATTTCTCAGATTAGTATCTTTAGCGGTTTGTATCATATTTGGGTTGCACGCCTCTCTTGGAACAGCTCGCTCTGCACTTGGAGAGCACACAATATGTTGCGACGGTTGAATAAATCAACAATAAACAGCAGCCAACTTTCAAACATAAATCTGCACACATCTGATCAGCATACGCTTGGCACGGGAGACAGAGGCGGCTGCGACCTGCGCATTAGCTGGGAGAGCTGCCCGGCTGCCAAGAGGTTTACAGTGAGGCGGAGTGCTGAGCAAGTCGGATACGGAGACGCGTGATGGATGAACAGATGTGGAAGACACTGTATATTCAAACAGCACGATCCCTCCCTGTTCAGAGACGCATCCATCAGATCTTTGTGCGATTCGTTGTCTCGTGGTTGTACGGGCATTGTCAAGTTCAGGAATATATATTTCATGTACGTGATGACAGCAAATTAAATTCACACTTAGGTGGGAAACTCTTTAACATCCACCTACAGCACCAGTTTGACAGTCCCAATTCAACCCACGTTCCGGCATGTTCTACATTAGTATGCAACTAATTAGTATAATTACTCATTAATTGTTTAGCCTATCATGTCAAAAATAGGTAAAAAAAAATCCCCCTCATCAGCAAACTCCATTCACCGAGGAAGAGTGTCAGATGTGATTGAAATCTCCAGAAAAAGTTTAAAGTAGACCCTATGTTCAATTTAATTTGGGAAAACTGCTGTTCTCAAAGTAAAAAAACATCAATGCGATAGTGTTTTGCTTTATTTGACCAAGTCTAAAACGCAAAGACATTCAATTCCTCACAGAGAAGAGAGAAAATCATTGCATTAGAGAAACTATAGAATAGTCAGAGCATTCGTCTGATCAATGACTTAAACAATTAATCAAGTATCAAGATTGTTGCAACACAACTTCACCGACAAACTTCTGCTTTCCTCTCTCAATGGACACAGAATGCAAATCAAAGGCAGCTATGTGGACAAAGAGAAATAAATGATAATATGGGCCCGAAGATGAAAGACCCCCTCCCAGTGAAAGACAAATGTGGAGGCAAAAAAAACAATCAGGTGTATTCACTCAACAAGCGTGGTACAGTTTGTGCACGGTAAATGCAGAAAAATGATAGAAGGGAAAAATCCATTGTAATACTCGATATATAAATATTTGATTTTTATAATTTCTCTTTCACTTCAATCATTTCAATTTCAATCATGGTGCTCTTGTGGCTTTTTGGTTTGCCCAGTTTCTCTTATCTTGCCTAAAATTTGTCTTCATTTGTGCATTCCTGTATTTTGACAGACATCACAGAATAAACTGCTTCAGCTGCCATTCTCACATGTAGGCTGAGAAAGTGTTATCTAAATACGCCGCTCTGATTTCCAGCTGCTGCGTCTCAGAGTCCTCTAAGCATGGATTTTTCCAGTTAAAGACATGCAAAGCAGAAGAGAAGAAATAAAGAAACAAACAAGAAGCGAGTGTATGAGGAAGTCACCTTGGTCAGGAGGTGAGAAGGCTTTCCAGCTATGCTTTTCAGAATGAGCGAGGTTTCTCGGTCCAGATAGGAGTGCTTGGGTAAAGAGAGGATAAAAAAAAAGGAGAGCAGAGGAACAGACAAAATATAGAAAAGTCAGTGCCAGATGATTCTTGGAGGCTTATTAATCGCAGGTGTTTTGATCTTTTTTTTTTCAAGTAAAAAAGAAGCGTGGAAGCGAGAGAAGGTTCCATTAATGGAGCGCTCAGCAGTTGTGGCTTTCATTAGCTGCAGCTGTGGGTAAAGAAGCAGTGATCGTGAGCGGCACTGTAGATATGTACAGAGCAAACATGACTGCAACAGATTGGAGTGTGTGATTATATCGTATGCAGTGTATACTAGTGTGTGTATACTACCTACAAAACCTACAGCTACTTTCACAAACACACACACAATCCCTCTTTCACACCAGACACTTTTATGCTTATGGTTACATGTGCATGCATTAACACATAAACCAAATGCTGCACATTATGGCTTAATTCATTGAGAAGATTCTGCAACTGAAATGGTAAAAAATGTGCTGCAATTAGAAGCGTCATGTCTGTAAGATGTTGGAACTTAAACGCCAAAATATGGTTACAATTTAGATGATCAGTCGCAGCCTTAAATGAGTAAACGCCAAAAAAACGAATGCATGCACACATGCAGGCTCTCACACACACATGTGCACACTTACAGTGGCCCGATCCACTTCGCCCTCTCGCGAGGTGAAGTCAAGCTGCCGTCTGGTTGCCTTACCATTGGCCCGTCGCAGTATGACATGCTGGGAAAGTCAGGGAGGTGCAGGCGAGGTGTGTGTGGATAGAGGCCACAGATATAGGAGGGGATGCAAACACAGATAATATAACAACATGCAAGGGGGGCAGGGGGCGTGCAAGACATTGTGTTAACATGTATTTTTCTTCTAAACTTAAAAATAATCTCACCGACACTCTCTTTTGCGCCCTTTCTCTCTAGCTTTTGCACTTGCAGTTACATACGGTGTAACAGAATTACAGAATTAAACTTACATACAGTTTAATTCTCAAATCTGCTATAAAACATGTTTTGCTTTGTTAAAGAGCTGTTGCGGTGAGTGAACAGAGGGATTCAGAAATGGCAGGTGTTAGGATTGTAATCTCCACCACACAGGAGATTACAATGCATTCATGAACACACCATCCAATGCACAATACACGGGCCGTATTGTGGATTGACTCTCAGTGCACTTCAGACATGCAGTTTTCCTCCAAACGTCATGCTGTGCGGTTAAACATGCAGGAGCAGAGCCGGAGCAACGTCAATTCAGCTAGTAATAAAAATAATAATAATAAAAAATAATAAATAAATAAATAAATAGTTGTCCTTTGTGTCTTCAATGAAGAGAAACTGAACTGACCTGATTTACACACATTGACTTACCATTGCATGTGGAGATGCACACACAGTCTTTCACACTGTGGCTCACACACACACACTTTCTCTTGAGCTGATAATATAAAGTCTACTTCTTCAATAGCCTTGATGTGTGTTTTTCTGTGTGTGTTAAGTGTCAGTCATACCTCTGTACTGGTCTGGTTCTGTCCTTGTGTGTTCTGGCCCTCTGCCTCTCCGCCCGCCGTCACTTTATCGATGTCCAGCGAGTCCATGCTGGACGCCGAGGCACATGCTGAATTTACACTGGACCGCTGTGACGGAGCCTCCTGCTCGCTGACCGCGCCCACCGAGCCGGTCCGCCGGTGCTGTCCGCCGCCGGACGACCCCGACGAGGGCCGCCGGAGCGTGGTGGAGGAGAAAGATGAGGAAGAGGAAGAGGAGGAAGAGGAGGTCTGACGCGCCGCTTCGTCCATGCTGAGAGAGGCCTTCTCCAGCTGGGAGGTGATGTCATCCAGGGAGATGTTGGAGGCTGCGGGGCGGGCGTTGACGCTGCCGCCTCGCACCGTGTTGGCCGGTGATGCCCGGGTGCTGCTGCTGGCGCTTCCTGTTGTGGGGGGGGGGGTTCAAAGTTTAAACAGCTCAGGTGGAGGAGGAAATCAACTGCAGACTGTCTACATTTGAAATGATTTCTTGACATTACACTGCATTCACTACACAAGTATACAATATGTATAACGGTAATCCCATAATTTAGGTCAGGTTGCTAGGAAACAGTGTTACGATTACCATTAACTAATGGGACCACAGCAAAAACAACTGACGGCATTTTTTTCATACCAGTGGTACAGACAGTGCCCATGCTGAAGACTATATTTCCTTGTAGCAAACAGGATGCTGCTAATTGCTCCCTTTCCTCTTCTATATCACTACTCTGCATGTGATTGTTGTCTCTTTAGTAAAAATAACAAACATGCTGGAGGCTTTTCCCCCCACATTTTAATTCCTGCACCCGCTGCCCCCACCAGAAACGCCACTTGCACCCTAAGAAGAGTGACATCTTCCTGTTTTATTCTCTTAAACATTCCTCCTTTGTTTTTGCATAGCTAGTCCAATCCTCATCCGAGCCTGACAACGTGGGACTCTATGCAAAACAAAGCATGGCAGGTGGCCTTATTTGTTTTTAATTAACATATTAATGTTTAGGAATTATCATTATTGCTGTTAAAACACTAACACGCTGTCTTTTATACACATAACTCAGCAGGACTACCTCCGCTGCTTCCCCCTCCACCGGCGCCTGTGTGCTTGGCGCTGGCACTGCGACCCCCGGGGCCCCGCTGCTGGCCTTTGTTCTGACCACGAGACGTTGAGTTTGGTTTGGAAATGGTACTGAGCTCCTGTTCGATGGAGCATAGGTCAGCCATCAGGGCGTCCAGGTCCACCGTGTCGCCCTGGTTCAACGCCTCTGCAGGAGGCAAAGATTAAGGAAGGAGGAAGAACAAAGAGGGGTTTAGTTCTTTCATTTATCTGATGTTTCGGGTTTTTTTTTTTTATCCGTGCTGTTATTACAGTGATGTGAAAGGAAATGAGGTCTCACCGTTTATGTTATACATGGAGAAGCGGTAGGAGAAGTTGGCCATGTTTGTCTCTTGCCTGAGAGGAGGCTTCTGCAGTGTCTTCTGGGGCCTGCCATCATCCAGACTCTACAGAGCGCACAGACACAAAGCATGAGCTGCACATATGCAAAAACCACCCATTCTGATATAACAGTCAAAGCACAGGATCTAAGCAACCATGTCTGCCTGCTAGACTCCTTAGTCTTTCTCTCACACACGCACACAAACACACACACACAGACCTCCACAAACACACAATACAAAGTGGTGGTGGGAGGGGAGTTGCTAGGATACCGTATCGGGAGACAGGATTAGCAGTGTTAAGGTTGCTATGGATACAGCCCCTTCCTCTCTGCTCACTGCTCTTCTACCTGTGCGAGTGTGTGTCTGTGCAACCAGCTGCCTCCTCGCCATGTGTGTTGTTAACCTGTGTAAGCTTGTCCAGCTCTCCCAGCCACGCTCCAAACATCTTGTCCAGGTCCTGGTCCTCCTTATCGCTGTCCTCCTCTGCTCCATGGTCCAGCTCGTCATCCGATACCTGCTCCATCTACACACGCAAAGACACAGAGCAAAGCCAGTGAGAAAAAGTGTGCATGTGTTGAATCATCTGACAAATTCACACGCTATCAGATCACACCCACATAGCAGAAATCATCTAAAGGAGAAAAAAAAAAAAAACGTCAGCTCAGTTCATGCCAACCTCACTGCCTGTTACCATGACGACCACTCATAGACCCCTAGCGGGCACCCTGTGCGGTCTAATCGGTGGAATGCCCTGTAGTGTGTTGTGTGCTGTTCACTGACACACCCAACAGCACCACCTCCAGCTAAGGATCTGAAAGCGAGGGATGAAATCAGGAGCAGGACACTGACCAACATCGCCTTAACTGATGTACCGAGCACTTGTAGGATCTCTAAGCTCGCGGTGGATCCCCGTACTGAACGAGTGCCGCACCTATGAAGAAGAGATCAATCAAACCACGCTGAACAACAACCAGCAGGTGGTGTTAGCGGCTATCTGGGCCAGTGTGGGTGAAGGCAGGCGTAGTCAGCTGGAGCCCAGCTGGGTTCTGTCAAAGGTGATAACAGAGCTCCCTCTGCTGGAGACAAAGGACAGTGGCGTGACTGCAACATGCAGCTGTGTGGTCGGCACACTCAACCTTCCAGCAGCTTGTAGCTACTAACGCAACAGGACAGGTGATGTCTCTGAAAGGCCTCTGAATATTGACGTTTACATGTTTTTTATGGCAAATGGTTAAGAATGACCCCATAACAGATGTTCTGATCTTTATTTAAAATGTGCTCACTTTAGAACCAAGCTGTAGCACATTCACAAACATAAAAGAACATATATGCAAAGAACTATATGCAAATAAATACACACACATAGTTTTTGCCCCAAGTATTGAGCTCAAATGAAATGATCTGGACACAAGTGGCAACAGAAAACTACTGCGCCCCAGTAAGGACACTTTGTCTCTTGATTTTCATGTTCTGTTCTAGTGCTTTGTCTGCTTTGACAGACAGATAATGCCCGAGAGTATAACAGATAAAACTTCTGCAGTTTGTGACAAGATGTAACATCAGTGTCTCTTTATACCACTTCTGGGTCAGACGGGCAGTCGAGCTGTTTGGACAACCTGATATCACCCAACCGAGGGAATGCATAAACACCCACAAGTGCTAAAGTACACCGAGGAAGAATTTTCCTGTGATTAAAGTGGAAGAAAAGCATGGAGGAGTCATGCCTGGGATTCCTTGATGAGCGATAAGAAGTGCACTTTCTTTCTATCTTTCTACCAGTGTAAATTTCTCAATCAGATGATCAGACAGTAAAACTTGACCAGGTGCTACACCCCTGTCTTGGTACAGTCCAGTGGCCCCAATACAGTCCACACACATAGAATATTCGCGGGTAATCCCATTGATGTTTTCAGGGGGTGTTATTCCCTCCCATTAACCATGCTGTATGGTGTCAGTCACTAGTGGGGACTGTACCATACCAGGATTAACCTCTCTGACGACCCCTGTTCTTTTGATCTGGCAAATGTGTGTGTGTGTGTGTGTGTGTG
>JAOXYL010000010.1:2499550-2510076 GCA_028564955.1 Terapon puta
AAAGCGTCTGTCGGGAGTGAACTTTATTGCTGCTCTTAACTGTTTGGTTTCACTGACATTCAGACACGAAACAGATACAATCTCCCCATAAATGTACGAGCATGTAATAGTGGTTATTTCCAGGCTCGTGTTTTCGGCGCAGACTGTGGTTATTCGATGACTTTTGCTCTCCCGTCCCTTCTTTCCTTCCTCGCCCTGCCTTTTTTTCCACTTCCCCGCCAACTCCCTTTACGTACAGACATTACACCAGGAGAAGAGCAAAGGGAGACCAGAAACCGACGTCATTTTGTCAAACAGACATTATGCAAGTTATAAGTGGAAAGAGGAAACCGGCTAAGAGCAGTAGCTAACAGCGCCAGTAAAAAGAACTCTTTGAACAGTAGCCCGCGAGCTGCTCTCCTGTTCAAAGTCCGGCTGGGTGCGGCTGGCTTGTCAACCTCGACTGACCTGTAGTGGCCACTGGTGTCTGACGCACAAAGAGTGACATAATACTCTGCGTGTGTGCGCACCTCCTCTGTGGATGAGAAACACTGGGTGGATGCAGTCTTAAAAGGTTTAAGAAACAGGCCTGTGACTAGAAGATCACAGGGTAAAATTAGGGAGAGGAACACACACTTCCTGCGACAAGAAACGCCTTTGGCAAGGAGCGGAGAGGATTACGTTTATCCACTTTGTACCAATTTACCTTCAACTTTCCTCTGAAAAGTTCATGGAAGTAAGATAAAACACCTTTTCCATCAAGAGAAACAGAAAGTGAATATGACACTTGCTACATGTTCTTGTGACTGTGCTGGATTCTGGTAAAATGAGGCTGGTCCCGGTGCTGGTTTTCTCTCCCTTCACTCTAATGGATTTCTCCTGGTATAGTCTCTGAATGCCAGATGAAATAAATATCGAGTCCAAAACAATAATTCTGAAGGGTTGACATAAAAAAAATGTGATTGGTGTTTCATCTTTCTCTGCATTTAAATTCAGAACAAAAACATGCCACCAAACATCTAAATGGCTCCACAAATGAACAGCTAACAACTAACAGCTGTCTTGAACAATGCTGACATTTCAAGGCGGGTTTTGCACTTAAACCACAAGCTTTCTCTGTGCATGCGCTCAGAAACTGGTGACAGAGTTTTGAACTTGTCAGCTACATGGCAAAAGTATTTAAGTTTTGATATGGTAACAAAGTGATGAGTACGTTCAAGTCAGAGTTGATGTAAAATTTCACCTCACCGGTAATTCAAACAGTCTTTATTTAAAAAAGCAGCATTATACCCAGATAAGATGAATTTTATCTGTGTGGTTGCTAATCTGATAAAAATGTCATTGCTGCCGGCGGTTCCAAAAAAAAAAAAAAAAAAAAAATCAGCAACACATCATTTATATCTGCATCATTAACGTCAAAGCTGCTTTGATGTAAATGTGCGCTAATGTTGTGACAAGTCTGCAGACTTGAAAAACAAAAACATTTGCAAAACTTGACACACGCCACATAAAAGAGGAGAGAGAGCATTAAGGGGGGGCTGAGAGGGTAAGAGAGATGAGATGGGTAAGAGGCCGGCAAGGAAGCGGAGTGATGGATAGGAACAATAATGGAGGGAGGGTGCCGGCTATTAGATTGTGAATAAAGGGGAGGGCCTGCTGGCCAAAACAACAGCTCCAGTGTCATTAGTCAAGCATCACCAACAGCCTGCAAGCAGAGAAGGAACTTGCATACAAAACACACACACACACGGATCCATAAACAAGTACAAGCTCACTCAAGCACAACGTGACACAGTGAGCCACTCTGGCTTAGCCAATTAAGAAGGAGGGGCAGAGAAAGAGAAGGGGGACAGAGAGGGGAGAAAGATGAGGAGGATGTCAGAGGCGGACAGATGGAGAGGGAGTCAGGGGGAGTAGGAGGGGGGGCTGAGAGAGGAGAGGCAAGGGAAAAAAATGATGAGGAAGGAAAGAGAGTGTGAAAATGCATGGTCACAGTGGTAGGCGGAAGGTGTGAGGACTCAGCGGCTTGCCAACATCAGAGCAGGCCAAACTTCAGCTGTCCTGCATCTATTCGAGCGACCGTTGCCGTGGCAACGTGCATGCACGTCTCCGCGCAGTCATACTCCGCAGACAGACATGCAGCTATCACAAAGCTTCAGTGTGAGCTAACTAACATATTGATGTGGTGTTTCCGCATCCCTGCCTGCAGGGAGTCCATCTGCTGGATCATATAAAACACACGGAGCATTCAGATGACGTGTGCCTGGATTTCCATAATCTGACAATGCTTCATGTCATGGTAAGAGAAGAATCTGTGTCTGTGCTGGCTAAAATGGCTGACTTCAAGCAGCAGCACACAAGTGGGCAAGTCTCTGGTCTTGTTTTATTCGTCTGCCTCTGTCTCTCTGTCTGACAGTCAACCTTCCCCTCTCTCCCTCTCTCCCGTTCTCTTCACTGCACACAAACACACCAAGGATGTGTCAGCTTCCCTGCTTCCCTCTAGGGCAGCAGTCCAAATGCGAAATCAATAGTCTTGTCCCTGCCCTCAGGAGATCGGGTTGCATCCACACACAGACGTATATATATACACACACGCACGCGCACACACTCCTACAGGGGCTCAGGTGGTCTGCTGCAGTGGCCTCACACACCCAGATTTAAACATGATGCAGCACTGCAGCAGCGGACGACAGAGGCTGGCTGCTGAGAGGAACAAGGCAGACATTAAAAACAGGCAGTGTTTTAAAAAGATCAGAGGTCCAACGTTTTAGGAAAACAAACAAAAAAAAAAGCGGCAATACCGTGAATTAAGCCCTCATACACTGTTTGAGGAAAACTTTTTTGCTTAATTTCTGATCATGATAAATGTGTAATAATATCAGGAATCTGCTGAAAGCAAAATGAACAGGTTGTGGTTGTTTCTAGGACACTATATAAAAAAATACAGGTAGCAGCAAAGGATTTGATTACTAAGCTTCACTGCAGGATTCACATAACACAAGACCACTTTAGATCTTATAGGTATAATACTGGTTTCATGTTTATACCAGCCACAGTGCAAGAGTGGGATGGATATCCAGTGGGGATGATGTGACCTAGAATGATCTATTATTATATCATCCTTTTTCAGTACTTCCCAGCAGTATGTAACAGTGAGTCCTGATAATAGAATTCATTAAATCAACACATTCTGGATCCAGAGCTGCAGAATGTGGATACATAAAAATAAAAATCATTCATTTATTCAAAGTAGCTGAAAAATTAAATGTGTTTCCCGACCACTGCAGCTAGCAGTACTGACATTGCTTGCTGGAACTGCAGACTAAAACTGCAAAAACAGGGACTCTCTCTCACTCTTGAGTATAAATTTAAAGCCTGCCACAGGCTTGCCCGGTAATGAAAATCCCTGTAGCCCTCCAATTCTCTGTTATCATCCGCTCTAGATGGCTGATATCATTACCGGGCCAACAGATTTTTCATCATGCTTTGGTTTACATCTGCCACCTGTTAGGGAATACAAAGCACAGTAGGTATAACGTGCTGCACATGCAACACATGCCCAAACACACACACGTATGAATAACCCACGCGTGAACAACACATTCTTGCTGCAACAAGCCGGCCGTGTGCAATGTGCTGGACCTAAAGGCAAAAAGGAAACACCCATACATCTGCACACATACCACTAGCAGCTGCGAATGTCTTCCTCTGTGAGCTTACTACGTTTCCCATCTCCCCCCTGGTCAGCTGGTCAGTGATTGGCTGCTGCTGAAAGGCTTCTTGTTATCTGGATTCAGGGCAACTGTCCGGGTGTGTGCTGGTGTGTCTCGTCGAAACAGACACACAAAAAAGTGCCAGTCTGTTTCCTGCCACACCACCTCCAGCATTCCTGCCGCGCCAACATGGCCATCCTTTCCATTTTGAAATGCACACACACACATTTTTTTTTACACTTCCCCAAAAGGCCTTAGTGGTTGTAATTTATATGTCTTTGTACCACCAGGGAATTAACTTAACGATAGTTTGTTTTAAGAACGTCTGGAGCTTGACATGTCTGATGATAAAGTTGAATAATACTGACAATCAAGTGTCAACGTTAGGAAGCATCTCACCCCACCTTTAAAAATATGGCACTGACTCACAGAGTCATCCGCTAACAAACAGCTTTAAACCTTTTTACACCTCTGACACATAAGCATCCCTACTTCCTGGAACAGTTTAAGTCCAGGGGAGCCGGCTTCCTCCTCTCAGCCAAAGGCTCCATCACTGCTGGAGTCCAAGTTTTAAAGCCGGCTTCCTTCCACATCCTCACGGCTGGGCTTTTTTTCTTTTTAAATATAAAAAAAACACATCACGGGTTTGTTTTCCATGATGAAAATAATACAGTCTGTGTGCGGGTCCATTCGCACAACCACCCTATTCATTTTTAAATACGCCGCCCAGATCCTTCTTTCCTCGATGACAAGCCAAGGTGGAAAACGTTTATAACATGAATAAGAACACTATATTCATTCCCCATCACGTCTAGGTCTAAATTAGGAAAGGGTAGAATTATTTGATAAATCTAGTACTTCTTGGATACATGCCTACTCAATACAGAATACATAACTGTACATAAAACAAGCTGCTGTAACAAAGCCAATGTCAACAAAGAATCACAACCAAATGTTAAATTCTCGAGGTCTAATCCACCACTGCAACCAGACTGCACCTGAATGCCTGCACGACATTTGAAGTAGCAAGTTTTCCTAAACAGTAATAAAAAAAATGTTATGAGAAGAGCCACTAAGCCATTTGATTTGTCCTCTGAGTTTTGTTAAGGCTGCTGGTTTACTTTCTGAGTCTCGTGTTTTCTATTGTTTTGCTGCGGATCAATAATGTAAGCCATGACTCCCTATGGCCATTAAAATTCTTTGAATCGGATCTGCCACTGTGTTTCTGAACAAAAAAAAAAAAATTTAATGGGAAAAAGAATCTACACATCTGTGCATCCACTAAATCAGCGCCACACAGCTGAAGCGGCAAACTAAAATTAGATTTTGTTGTTGTGCAAGTGATCGATGTAAAACCCCTCCCGTCCCCTCCAAAAACTAAGTCACTACTGAGACTCTGGTTTGCAAAAGTCAATGCAGATTTGTGATGTTGAGCAAACAAGAGCACGCTGTGAGGAGCATCTCTTTGCTGCAGACTGCCACGGTTTTGCACTCACATGGTTCCACTTTAGTCAGGAATTATCTCCTCCGACTCTCCCCGACAAGATCCTCAGAGGCCCGACTCCTCTTTCATTTGGCTTTGATTTACAAGGCCGCCTGATGGAGACTCTTTGGGGCGGGTTGGAGCCTCCTACTCTACCCTCCACCAGCTCTGGATTTACCTCTTCTTTTTTTTTTAACAGCAGAAAACAAACAGACTGATCCACGGTGTCAACCGGGGATTCCACTTTCTGAAAAATGCACGGCGGTGAGATGATGGATGATGGCGGGTTGGACCACATGACGCCTCAGACATGCCTGTCAGGGGCGCTGTAATAAAAGTGGCATTTGAGACCACCTTAAATAGAACTTCTCCGGCAGCTCCCAACTTGTGTCACAATAACAATCTCTGTGGCATTTGTGAGAGTTTTGCTAAGCGTACTGGCAGCAACGTCAACACTGCCTTTCCTTTTTCCTCCGCTCTCGGTTTATTACCCACAGAAAGAAGCAATGGCCCCATTTACTCACTTCGGTTTACAGGAACTCTTACCTCTGAAGTGGCTTTCCTTACTTCCTCCTGAGGTTAAAGGTCAAGAGAAACCGCCGATCCACTCCACTCTGTGACTGGACTTTTCCCCTGCAAAAAAAAGGAAGGAAAGAAATGATTAAATGTCCATTTTGTGGCTTTAGGAGCAAAACGCAATCCTTGTTTTTCTCACATCACCCATGAGTCAGTGAAATACCAAACGTATGGATTGCATGTGCCCATCCTTCTCACTGTGCTGCTGGAGGATTCAAAAGCCCTGCCAGCCAGCATGCTGGAGGAGAGCGGACCGATTTCACTGTCACAAGAATGCGGAGGATTAACGATGGAGGGTGCTTGAGCGAGAGACTTAACTAAGCGCAGGCAAGAACGACACGCACAGCCAGAGAAGACACTTATCAGAAAGCTCTGAAAGCAATCAAGCACAGTTCCCCCTTCATTATGAACTCTCTTCATCCTGGCAGTGAGATTAAGAATGTGACATTTGAGCTTCAGAGGCCTTCTTCATTTGACTACAAAGCCTTTCAAACGCACACATACATGCACATGGCCAAGTTAATAAGCACGCCGACCCAACGCGGGATAATCATTTCACAGCGTGAGTCAGAGTAGAAACTCAAGCCTTGTCAAAACTCTTACTTGTGTATCTGACAGTGACTCACCGGTCTCAACCAGGTCTCAACAGTGCTGACTGGCATTGAACATTTCAACGAATCATCAACTCATCCACAGCGGTGCTGACTCACACGAGCCTAACCTTACTTTATCTAAAACAATGCAGATGCTGAATCATAGTCTGGTAATAAAATATAATTAGGGCATGTCACACAGCCTTTTGGTTGTAGTTACAACATGCTGAGCTGGCTGGGATATATATCACTGGTATAGTCATAGTGTGTATTTACTCTGTATGTGTGTGTGAGAGGGAGGCAGCTGATGTTGTGGCTAACTACTAGGAAGCTATTCCCGCTGGCCTCAGCTGTTCCTTCGTTTTTCCTCCTGCACACCAACTGTTGTTCTGCAACAGCATGTGGCTCTTCTCTCGGTGAAAAGTGTGTGTGTGTTTTAGCACTTTTTTTCTTGTAACACAGATGAAATGTGACTTCGTCAGCACACATACACGTCATTCATACATTTGTGTAATTTTTTTTAAGACGCACACGCAATTGCCAGCTCAGATTACAGGTCACCCTCCCCCACCCCTCTAGTATAATGTGCACACAACTAACGTGTGATATCACTCAGTCAACACAAGGCCATTGAACAGGTGCGGCAGTGACACATGGGTCCGTGCAGCTGCAGGGAACACAGTTGCTCCAGTCACAACAGCACCGGGGCCCGGCAGGCAGCTGCTCCGGTGCTGAAAACAAAGGCAGGCTTGCCTGCATGAAGACAAACATCACCAACTTATGATCAAAAAAAAGCAATGGAGAGGAACACTTTAAAACAAGAGATGCATTTTCCTCTTCAGTTTTCTCTATAAAGGCTGGAGTAAAAATGGCAAACGTGGGCAGTTGGGTTGTTGGCACAGCACCAAACCACTCTGTTTATTTCTTCATGTGTCACAGGAAGACAAAGCACATATAAAGAGGTAAGTCTAGCAAGGACTGGGTTAACAAAACGCACAACTGCAGCTGACCAAAATATATGTATTTCCCTTTTTAGCAACAGTACAGTACTGGCACATACTCATGGACATACACATCTGTTTATGCGCGTTAAGCTACAACAGCAACACGCCATCTTTTCTTACTGAATACTGAGGCAACTCGACGGGCACTATGAAAGCACACAACTGCCCAAAAAGCTGCCCTGTGTGTTACTGCCTCCACAACAGTTAGTTTCAACAGACTTTTTATGTGGCCTAGTTTGGTGCCCCACTTCAACAACAGACCAAGGGGAAACACAGGGTCCTGTGTAGTGGACACAGGTGTGTCCTTGTCCACCCACGCTTCCCCACATTTACAGAAATCCTTCGGGGCAGCTCATTTCCTGTCGGGGCAGGAAGTGGGAAGGAGGGCAGGGCACCGGGCGAGCAGAGGTGATGGTGATGTCACAGCGGAGAAAAGAAAGACAGGACTGTTGCGGGGGAAGCACAGCGAGTGAGTAAGCAGGCGTCGGGCCGAGCCAAACGCACGACTCATGAGCGCAGCGGCCCGATATGCGACTTCTTCTAATCATGGTGTGAGACCTACTTCCTGCGACGAGAATTTCGTACGATAGACTAGTCATCTATTTGAAAAGGCACTTACTGTAATATGGCTTTCATACGACCACATGAGAGGCTCAACCCAACCTGACATTAAAGGAGGGCAAAAATGACACACAGGCCACCACACAGCGCCTTTGTTGCTCAGAATGACACACCACATCAACTGGGCAGTATGGGGTATTTAAAGAGCATAAACTCTTCATACTGATTTTACAATCCAATTTTGTTTATTCATTCACAAGCACTGAAATTTAGCTTTTTACAGCTCACACATGGTGACACATATATACATTTTGCCATTCTTCAACAATAAAATTAATTAATTGTAGGAATGATGGGCCTAACAACAACTGTTAGGCCTCAGTTGTAAGAACACAACAACATATTAAAAGGAAACAGTATTACTTCAGCCTGGGTCGGATTCCCATCATTGTGGCCATTCTCGCTATGGGTCATACTAACCTCAGACTCCCCACATCCGTTATAGAAGTCCTACAATAGCTAATCCAGGGGGCTCCCCTGTCTTTACTTGGAAAGCTTGGGGAGGTTCACATATGACCCAGGCACAGGCACAACTATGAGAAAACCATCCAGGTTGAAAAATACCAGAATTCTCCTTTAACCATGATGCGCTCAGACTTTATGCACAGCTGTTCTTGAGTTCTTTAATCAACAAACTATATCAACGTCATTTTAAGAACAGATGGTTTTAATTTCGAGACAGATTGTACAAATTTTATGATGATGATGACGATGTTATTTGTTGTGTCACTTTGGTGCAGATGTGCAAATTTCCATGGTCTTTTTACAGTATTTTCAACAGTTGACTTTACGTATCTCTCAGTATAATTATTATTGGTGTAATGGGCGTGAATAGAATTTAACTGTATAAATGTTGTATCCTCCCCTATGCAATCTCCAAGGACTTGCTTTGAGAATGCATTTATTTCAATTTGTCTCAAGTCATAGTGGGTACACCATGTTATTAGGAACATTGTGTGCTAATAGAAGTACTTGCAACATGGAGACAGAAGGGGAGGTCTGCTCTTAAGCATATCTGCGCAGATAAAGCAGAAACACCAGGTCATAGTGACGCAACAGATGCTACAGGTTCACGATTAACCATGCATTCCACTCGTTCTTGTGTTGCATGATAAGATAACATCTGGAAATGTGACAGACAGTGAATAAAAGACCAGTTAGTGCTATGATGTAGTGCTCACCTCTAAATCACAACACGGAATTGATATCCATAAATCGCCAATGATCTGTGTGACAATGGCCGGAGCAGGTAGATGTATTGATCGGAAGCACCAAACAGCATCTTAATATGCTTTCAGAACAAGGTGAGGCCTTAGCAGTGACCCTCAGCGTTCTTGTAAGGGCACTCAAATAAACCATCAGTCAGCTGATTGATGGTTCGCCACAAAGCCAATCCTCACTCAGAGGGGGCATTAGTATTGACCTGTGTGTTGCTTTTATCCAGAGCCAAGTGCAACAAAAGCAACTGGTGTGCAGTTGACCATTCGGTTGTTCAATACAAAATCACTTCAGAAGTGGTCAGTATCAAACTTCAAGTCTGAAAGGCTCTTGTCTTTAAAAATCAATGTTTAGAACAACTAAACAATATAGAAATCGAATATAAACAAATTTCAATACAGGATACTGACATGGCTGTCTTTGTGGGGGGCTTTCCTGGTGAATACTGGATTTTTAAGATTAAGTGACGCATCCATGACTAACATTAACACAACCAGCCGTGTGGGTGCTTCAGAATCTACAAACAACAAAGTGCCTTTAGGTCCCATGACGAACGAGACCCTGTGCTAAAGCTAAACAACTGACCAGCTCACTTCATGAGATTCACCTCCCGCGGTGAAGTTGTTATTGAGCTGGCCTTTCGTTGTCATTTACAGACTGCGTTTGCAATCTCCACTCGCGCACAGTGAGGTCTGGTTGCGATTACAAGGAGCTGATCTGCTCTATTCACTGGGATTCTCCACGGTCCATGCAGCAAGCTCTCGCCTCTGGAAAAACCACACATGGTGGGAATTATGGAATAATGCTGCGTCAGGAATGTTCCCACGATGGCCAGTGGGATCCCATGGAGGTCCCACTGGCTGGCAAGTGGGGGTTTAGGGGTAATGTAACACACACATACAGAGTTACATGATAAAATGCCTCTTGTGTTAGTCTTCATTTGGATGTGTTCCTCTTGTGTTGGATCAAAATAGTCCTTTGTGTCAGAGAACTTGAGCAAGCGTGCACTGGTTTTATTTAACTGCAAAAGAAATCAATGTGTTCCACTCTCAGACCTCATCATTAGCACAGCTTAAGGACGGAAATTTCACATCTCGTTTACACTGCTTCGTTCTCATAATTTCCCGATGGAGATCATCGATACAGGCGAGGGGTGAAGGGTCAAGCTGACGGACCACAAATGTGCCAGTTACGCTCCCAGTAGCCCTAAACTCTGTCACGGTGCCAAACTTCGGGGCAGATCTTGACGACTCAGTCGCTGGGTTGCCTGTGTGGCACGTGGGCCGAAATAATCAGAAATCACTAGAGAGTGAAGATCAGCGGAGCAGAGAGAGATTAG
>JAOXYL010000010.1:2569327-2579574 GCA_028564955.1 Terapon puta
AGAGGTTTGAGGTTTCATTAGCTGCCTCTATAGCAGAGCACACCTGGATATGATTGGGCTGTCTGAGCTGCCTTGTGGGTAATGTAGGCACCAGGTATTGACAGGAAAGAAGAAAACGTTGGAATGAAAAAGGAGATATATGTATGCTGCAACACCAATTCTGATCCTTTTTGAACAGTCCATTGTGAGTCTGACAAGATGATAAAAATGCAGCGTTAAATCTGCAGAGTGCTAACGCTAAATTAAGTTTTTATCTAGCCGAACATGGTATCACTGGAATAAAAGATCTCCTTGGGCAAAGGGAACATGCATGGAGATACTCATTTTAATGGAATATTCAGGTCAGACTGATGCGTCCAAAACCTCCTTAAAGGTCCACAGATTCCTCTGGGAGCTGCAGCTTTAATCTAAAACAATACAGCTTAAAATAAAGAATCTCACAAGCAGATGGTGCTGGTCATGGTACTGGTACTGGTCCCTGACGTCAAGCACTCGAACTGCAACACCTTCACTCAAACCCAACCTCAAACACCCCAGACAGATGGTTAGGACCCACTGTGAGAGGCCTCCCACCATGCCCGATAACAAGTTTCTTGCGCTATATAGGGCATCCGTGACCGTAAACAAACCAGTCTCAAGTGGAGCGAACAGGTGGCCGACCACATAGGACTACTGGTCACGTAGTGCGTCCACAAAAAAGAAGTTGACTTGCTTGAGTCTTGTCGCTGCCAGATACCGTAGGACGGCCACAAATCTGTTGGTGGAGAAAATATGAGAGCCGGGACAGCTTCTGGGAAATCAAATCCAGAGCTCCCGCACCCAAAGTGAGCGATCCCAGCATGAGACATTAGCTTCTGTCTGGAGGGAGTAGCATCCAGAAGCATCAAATCACCCTCAGTATCTTTTTATCAAGTTAATTTCCTCTGTGCTGCCTCACAATGACAAAAAAAAAACAAAACACGCTGGCCTAGTTTGGAGATCTGAATGGAGCTTTTTCTCATTCCAGTCATTTCCTCCATGTATTTGTTTTCCGAGGCAGTATCCTCTGGTGGTGGGGAGATGATAATGTCAGGGAGGAAGGAAAGTGATGGTCTGCCTGGTGTTTATACAAGACTTTGGCATTTGTTGTCATTGGGTCTGTCGTCATTGGCAGGCAAGTTGCCACAGAGCCCCTTTCCATCCACCGCACACACACACACACATGCAAACACGCACACACACACCCTCCCCACTCTGACCCATATAGGTGCTTTGAACCGCTGGCAGGCCCGACAAGATAATCTGGGCCCCCTTCCCAGGAAGACCATTGGGGATGTGGGTGCGCGGCGGTGCGCGTGCGTGCACCGAACATGTCTGCCTCCGCATGCGTGCACGTGTATATGCAACACAGCTTGTGACAGCGCTCTGGATGCTGTTGAAAGAGATGTAAGGTTTAGTCTCCAGGTGGTTCTCTTCTTCAGACTGTCGCTGAAGGTGCAGGGAGGAGGATACGGAGGATTTTTTTATGATCTCTAAACCTCTCCCAGGATGGTATAATTCTGTTTAAATGACTGTGCATGGCTTTCAGAAGCTATTTCTAAGGGTTAACAAGAGTCGAAGCTAATGCACCATGACACCCAGGCTACACCTTACAAGGACACTGTGAGAAGCCTCTGAGCGGTGATACATGTGGAAAACTATGGCGATTAAGTTAGAAAACCAAACAAAAGTTTCCTCACAAAATGTGATGACTAACGTGCAGCCTGTTTGCCCTCTCTTCCATCTTGATTACATAATCCCCAGATTAATTAGCTGTGCGTTTCAGTCACTTCCTGTAGCGCGACCCTCAAATCGGCTCCCTCCGCAATCTGGCCTATCGACTTACAGGGTGCCAGAGCTTTTTCTTTGAAGGCCGCCTCGGCTTCAGAGGAAAAAGAACCCTCTGATCTGACGGCTAAAGGAAAGGGCCCCCGCAGTGTGCCGTTACGGACTGATAAAAAAAACCTAGAAAAACAACATTTGGGTTGCACACACACTTGCCGGCAAAGAAAAATTAAGAATAATTTGGTTGTGAAAACAAGAGGCGGTATGGAACAATGACAATCTGGCTCCTTTGGTAATTTCCTGTCGGCGCTCATTCGTGTGATGTGGTCGTGACTGTTCTGCCGGGATCAATCAAACCTGCGAGCAGATGGCATCGCACTCCTCCAGCGGACTGGGGATTGTCTGTGTTTTTTCAGTGGCGGTAATTGGCCCGCTATGTCACGGACCGGAGCATGCTAACAGCCACTGCCATCGCCGCTGTGCAGCGACAACACGTGTCGCAGTGCTTTGTATGGCTCATAATGTGGTACCTGTGCTACAGGCTCCATTTCCGACCATCTCACAGTTGTGTTGCAACAATTAACAAGCTGCGATGACAGTCTATTTCGGCGAGGTGAAACACATTTCAGGGGCGCGCACGAGTAAGAAATGCAACATTAACTCTGGCACTCTCATTAATCTTCCAAATCACGACTGTAACAGCCGAGTCCCCCCTAAAGGCGTCCAGGAGACCCCAAAGAGTCAAAGATATCACATTCTGGATCTGAATGCTGTATTTGCTAACAGGGTGAGCACTGAGGTGAGGAAAGCGTATGTGGATAAATGGAACCGTGTGTGGGAGAGTGAGCACGCAGCATAAAAGAGAAGCAGAGTAATTGCATGTGTACTGTATGAGTCGTGTGTGTGCATGTGTGTGTGTGTGGCTGGGACGACGGCCACTTCAAAGCTTTGATGTTGAAGCTCCTAAATGAGGGCCACCAGAGGTCCAGACTAATGGGACATCATGGGGAGATTAGAGGCCAAGTGTAGCAGTCTGACAACATGGCATTATGTATGTGTATGTGTGTGTGTGTGTGTGATGGAGAAAGAGAGCAAGAACATGAACTTGAGTGTGTGTGTGTGTGTGTGTGTGTGTGTGTGTGTGTATTCTTTTTGCAATTAAAAGTGAAAGTTGGGCTCCAAGTTGTGGATGGAGTTTGTGGGTAATTTGCCAGGAAGTGTTTAGCTGTGTCATTGCAAGAGTGCCAATGAAGCACAAAGGAGACACCATATGAAACAAAATTCCTCATCCTTTACACATTTTCTGAACATATCATAATAAAACAGCACTTTTCCTCAATATGGTATAAATCCTTTATTAAATAATCATAACAATAATTATAATAACAATCATAAAAAGAGCATTTCTGTACAAAGACCCCTTTAAAACAACAACAACAGCAGTCCAAGCAGTGTGGGGGGGGGGGGGTCCTGTCCTTTTTAAGTTGTTTGGTCCTCCCAGGCAGAAGGGGGCGCTGTGACTGTCACTGTCAGTGTCAAATTACTGTATCTGATACTGGCTCCAAAGGCAAGCTGGACCCCCGAGGCTCCAAGGCACTTTGAAGAGAGTCAGTGGGGTCCAGAGAAGCGGGCCTCAGAGGACAGGGGCGGCGAGTGTGTGTGCCCGCACCCGTGTGTGTGTGTGCACGGTGAGGGTAAATGAGATGAAATGTTGGGTGTGTGTCTGTGTAGTGCATCCACGGCGCGTATGTGCTCCATGGGCTCAGATAAATACCTCTCTGCAGCAGCCATCGTTCTCTTCGTTTTTAGGTCTGAGTGCCTCTCAGTGTGTGTGTGTGTGTGTCCAGAGTCTCATGTGTTACAGAGACAGAGAGGGAGAGAGAGAGTGTGTATTTATGTTCTGTATACACATCTGTATATACAAGCGAAGTAATGCGTGCATGTGCATGGGAGGGAACTCGGAGACATTTTCCTCTCGCCCTCTCCTTCTCATGGCTTATGAGTCCATCCGGAGCGTGCAACACAAGACCCTTTCTGATTGGTTCAGAACCCGTCCGTAGGAGTGGCCGCCTTGCTGTGCGAGAGCCCACAGAAAGAAACAAAAACAAAAACAACTTCAGAAAATAGGCCCCAATTAGCCAGTAGGTCGAGGTGGTGGGTGGGGGCGGTGCTGTGATCTGTGTGTATGTGTGATCTTGGGTGGTGGGTCCGGGGAGTAGGTCCTTTAAATCATGGCTTTTGAGGTCCACATGGAAAAAAGAGAGAGATGGATACCTCCTCTCTCGTCTCGGTGTCGCCTCAACGTTCCTTTTTTTTCCCCCAACATCTCCGCTAGCAGTTTAAGGCTTGCCGCGCGCCCGGGCAACGCAGTCAGTCGACTGAGAGGAGCTGTCCCTGGCCCGCGCGCTTGTTTCTGATCCCATTTGTTTTCTTTTTTTTTTTTTTTTTTTTTTGTCCTTTGCGAAAGCACGGGGAGAATATCGGCCCTGTGAGAGATACCGTTGGGCGGAGGGATTTTTAGTCCCCTTTCTCTCTCGCTTCTCTTTCTTCAGTGGTTCTCATTCTCTGCCCTTACCAGCAATCCATAGGTTGCACCAACCAAAGCTCCTTGACCTTTGGCCATTAAACCACAATGTAAACATGACCTTCTCTTTGACAGGAACCAGCAACAACAGTCTCCGACAACTAAATCTAACAATAACTCTCTCTGCCGTTAAAAGAATGTGTTAAAATGCCCCCCCGCTACCCACCAACCCACCCACCCACCCCCCCACCTCTACGTGCACACACACTTTCTTTGCCTCTTATTTTTTTCTACTTATCGGCCATCATAGGCTGGCGATAGGCCAGAACGAAAACATTAAACAGAAAGAGAGTGACCGAGCCGAAAGACAAACTCGATATGGACGTCGGCGACTAAAAATACCACAGGCTGTCAGGAACTAAGAGGATAACAGAGGCTGATAGGTAGCAGAGTCTACGACGGAACAAAAGTAAAAAAAAAAAAAAAGTCAACGGGCCACATAAAGGAGCTAAGTTCTAGGCCACTGTGTTCACATGTGATCAAAAAAAGACGCTTTCTAAGCACGTTCCTAACCTACCACCTTTCCGACACGATGTGTTCTGACTCAGTATGTGTAGCTCACAGAATCCAGTTTCAAAACTAGACCTCGTACAAATCTAGGATGCATTTATAAACACTTTTCTCTTTTGGTGGAGCAGGAATCTGTAATTGATATGTGTAGATATTCATTTTTTTTGAGGCCTGACACGATGGAACAATCCATCTGGGTAACCCCAGTCCGTCTCTCATTGGTTCTCTCTCCACAGGAACTACCACCTCTGGACTGCGGCGCGTCTTCCGGGCAGGAGACGAGTTCTCGTTTGAAAGGAAAAAGTGGCTTTCTCATTGTCCGTGCGTCCAGGGATCCGCGCCACGGAGGAAGTAAACTGACACTAAAGTGAACTGGAGGGAATGAAGAAAATAGTGCGAGGTTTTCACAAAAAAAACGGCTCTCTCGCTCCCGTTCCGTCTCCCTTTGTGTTCGCGCGCTCGGAGCGGGCCCCCCCTCACGCCTCGGTGCAGCAGCGCTGTTGGTTGAGTTTGACCTTGTGCTTGAGGCCGTCGTACAGTTCGAAGTTGTAGTTCTCCAGGGTGGTGGAGGAGCGCGATGACAGGCCGCTGTAGGAGCAGGTGCAGTACAGGAGGAGGCCGGCGCACACCGCCCCGAGCAGGACGCCCAGGGAGCTCATGACGATGATGGTGACCAGGATGGGGTCCAGGGTGTAAAGCCACGAGTTGTCCTTTTCGGAGACACGTGTCACCGGAGGCTCAGATGAAGGAGACGGTGTGTTCAAGTCAGAGAACTGAATAGCTGTTGAGAAAGTAGACAAGAAAAGTTAGTTTTCCGAAGGACAAGTAATGACGAATTAGTGAATTAAAGACTTTTGTGAGAGATGTAGACTCAAAATGTGTTATTATGCCTTACCTCCACCGAGCGGGTCTCTGCCACTGAAAAGCCGCCCATCTCCAAATTCATTGGGTCTCTTAACTGTCAGAAAGGAGCAGAGGAAACACGGATTTTGAGCACTGAGAAAAATTGTGCACATAATTATTTTTATATAGCACAGCAAGAGCACCAAAACATGGAGCCATGGTGGGATTGACACTCGTCTCTCATTCACAGATTCTAATCCAAGTGGGAACATATTTGTTTTTTTTGTCAAATTTTTTTAACTGACTATTTGGCTGTTTCTGGTTCCAACTGAATAACCTTTGGAACAGCAATAACAGGTGGACCAAACAAACATAACCATTTGCATATTAAGTGCCACTGTTTCTGACAAGTTAGAGTTGGCATCCCCACACACACACACACACACACATACACACACACACACACACGAGTCTTGGACTAATAGAAAAATATGACTTTATTAATAGAGAAAGATCATTATGATACATTCCTGTCAAACACACAGTCATCACATAGCATACTGATGGTATAAGACTGTTCATTCCGCGTGAATAAAGATGCAAACATGTCATCATCAAATAATTAACATTACCCATCATTATCACCATTAAAATCGTCGACACTGCTGTCAAGTTTAAGAGTGGTGTATAATGTGATCAAAGAGAAAGAAAAAAAAAAGAAGAAACAAACGCGTGGCGACAAATGTGAACATTTAAGTAGTGCTTGTAACAGTCTTTGCTTTCCATCTTGTGAAACTCTTAGCACTGCCAGGCGGTGTGAACTGAAAATTGATATGTATGCGAGTGTCTGAATTGGAAGATTACAAGTGTGGTAAAAACGCGCAACGGCTGCAGCACTTAAGTCGAGCCCAATAGCTCAAGTGTACTTATACTTTAGATGATTTTTCTTTTTTTTTTTTTTTTTAAGTTTTCTTTTCACTTTTGTGTGTATGTGCGCATTTGTGTGTGTGTGTGTGTGTGTGTGTGTGTGTTTGCGCTTGCTGCTCTTGGCAAGCGTGCAGGAGTGGGAGTAACTGTTTGGCAAGGCACACGTCTAGATCTGGAGGTCTTTGATGGCCAATGGCGTTATTAATACTGTTTCCAGGGCAACCGAAGTTGGCAGCGAATCGGGCGACAGAGGTGCGGTAGATGGGAGGGAAAAGTGCTTACCGCAGCCTTAATAAATGTTATCTGTCCATTAACTAATTACAACTATTAGAGGCTTGGAGCGTAACGGTGTCGAGATGGACCAAGTGGGGTGTCCAATCCCTCCTCCCCACGTTGATTTAAAAGCACATAGTGAGAGCGTGCCAAAAAAACACTTTTTCTCCCACTCCGGAGAGAAAAGTTCAGCTTCTAAATTGTGGCAACAAATCGAGGCGCATTCTGCTGAGCTGTGGGCTAGTCGGTGATGGATTCTTGCTGGTGTGACAGATCACGAAAGCACGGCCCGTTAAGCCACAGAGTGAAGACCTCAATTTCATTCAATCCAAGGTGTTAAAATGAGCCCGTGTCCAATCTCGCTGCCTCTGTGCTGACTGATGAGAGAGAAATTGGTGCCAATTTGTCTTTCTCAGTCAGAGGAATCTCACAATAAAATAGGCGTTTGGATCCCAGATATGTTAAATATTAGTAAGAGGTGCATTAGCTGTTTTATTTCATGTTAATAGCCATTTATGGCGTCTTATGGCACTAGAGGACGAACCGCCAATAGCTGGGGCTCTGCTCTGGTTTTCATAAAGTCTTGGATGCCTCTCAAGGGTACGGCAAAATACTGCACTTATGGCTTCCAGCTGGTCCAGCGGCATTGTGGGATTTGTAGGAGTATAAATCAAGAACGCGGTGGTGATGGCAGACAGCTGTGTCTATTTACAACCCTAAAAACAACAAGCAGATATTCCCACTGAAAACACAGCAAGGCTCGGCTCGGCGTGGCTTTCATCTGGGCAGCTCAAAGACATGGGGAACAACGGGAGTGGGTGGTATGGAGCAGAAATGGGAGTGGAACAACGTGCTTTATTACGGCAGAGAATCAAGATGAAACACTAAACACTGAAGACGGCTGCATCCATCACTGACTGATGCCTTTATCAGGAGGAGACAAGACGTTCAATCAAATGAGCTGGTTATCTCCATTTGTGGTGCAGGACTTAAAGTATGATGGATTTGCATTCCTTTGTTTTTAAATGTGCACATGCTCTGTTGAAAAGGACAATGGAAGGATTTTCTTTTTCTCCTCCGTTACAACACCCCCACTTTTGGTACAACTCACATCACAGCTATCTCACGTTGTTATTACAGAGATACCAAGAGCTTTATTTTCTGGGACTTGCCAGATCATTTCCACAGCTAGCGCACTGAATGCCTCTCAGCCTAACAATTTTTTCTCTCCTCTCTCTCTCTCTCAGCACGGCAGAGCTCCTCGTGTCTCTGGGGTCTTGTTTTAGCCTGTGGTTTGGCAGCTCTGGCTGGCTCTCGCAGCGGAACCAGCTCGACCCCCCCTCCTCTTCCCAGCCCACACATGTCTGTGTGTACGTCCATGCTGGGGTCATTTCAGGAGGACCGGTGGGGTTATGAGGAGCCAGACGGCACTCAATGGTCCGAAACAAGCTGTTCAGATAAATAACTTACTCAGACTTCAGTCCTCTTGTCAGGAGCAGCATAGTGTGAAATGTCAACAGCAAACTCCTTAATGGAACAGAGAAGAAAACAGCAACCGAAGCTACATCCATTGATTTGAGAGAGAGAGAGCACAGTGTTTCTTTGCAAATTTTCATATGGCAGTTTGGGACAATGTCTGTGTCATCATCACCCTTGCAACTGTAAACTAAATGAGGGAGGGGGTTTCGTCGAGTGGATGTTCTGTCAATCTTGCGGCATCACGACACACACTGCCACTGACATCACAAGTTGCCGTCCTGCTCTGCCAAACACAGCGCAGTTAAGTGCTTCTTTTCAGCAGAGGGTACGGTGTCGGTCCCGGCTGTCCAACCGCACTGTCAGGACTGGCTCCACCCCTGGGGCGGCCATACTGGATGACCAGTTAGAATACTGGAAGCACTGCGATGAGCTGTGATAGGCCACTGACAGCTGGCTCTTCTTGGTGGCCAGGTGTTGTCGGCAGCAACAGAGGGCTCTGACCAAGATGGCCACCGCCAGGAGAAGGAGGGCGCCTCCGGCGGCCATAATGTAATACCAGTGGATGGGCAAGGGAGGCACAGGAACGCCTCCCCCTGGTGGAGAGATACAGAGTAATTGGCCAGCGGGAAAAGAGAGGAGTGGCACTTTTTTATTTCTACATTAATTCTCGTTTTTCTATCCCTATTGGTCTTCATCATACGAACAGCAGGCGTGCACCTCATGTGAGCATGCACAAGCATGCCAGTTGCAAAAAATGAAATAAATCTCCAAGGCCAAAAAAAAAAAAAAAAAAAATTAAATGCATCCATTTCTCTCATGTAGCTTGGGTTGCAGTTGGAGGACGAGTTTTCACACCAAGATCATCAAGAGATTTGGTTTGAAATCAAGCCGATGGTCGATCCAATCAATTCATTACAATTCAATCTTTTCAGAGCTCCAATGGAATGACTTGGTGTGAAACGACAGCCAAAATAATTAGTTATAAAAGCACCCACACACATTGAATTAAGGAGCTTCCTTTTCCTGTTTCGCACTGGCACAGGAAGTCACAAACAGCCCCCTGATAAAGTCTCAGAACCATGCAAGAATCAGTGGGACACCACATGGGAATCCAATGTTCCAGAACTCTCTTTGAGCAGATATTGGATTGGGATTTGTTATTTAGCTGGCTCGAGTTGGCAGGTTTGTTTTGAGTACATAATTTATCCTGTTCTCTTTTCTTGGGTTTTTTTTCATTTCCCTTTTTTCTCATGCATCAGCCTCCTGGCCAGTCCTCTCCTCCTCAAGCCAAGCTGTGTCTCCTTGGAGACTATCTCCACAGATCCTCTACACTGCTGCCCCTGGCTTGAACCCCCCTTCTCAAATTCTTGGTAAGAACCAACTAAGCACCTTCCAAGAAGCCTCTACTCCACTATCCAAGTCTGTTATGCAAAGACGAATCCCTGAAGACGCTGGGAAACTAAAAAATAAAGCGCACATGTAGCGTCCAAACTTGATGTGGAGGGCGGGAAGGCGGGGAGAATATCGAATTGAACAAGGGAAAGTGAAGCAGAGCTGAATGCATCCTGATTTTTGGACCGTGTCACATAATTACAGAGGGAAATGGTGCGTGCTCCTGCTACTTCACACTGCACACACTCATTAGACAGAGCTGAGTTCGGGAGAGGAGAGAGAGACACCCGCGCTTGCCGCTGCTCAGTCACTCTATCTGATTGCTTCTCACTGGGGACGCTGGTGTGCGCGCGTGTGGTGATATTAATGTGAGTGTTTGCGCATGTTTGTCAAGGGTTAGAGACTCCATGTGAGCGTGAGTGTGTGTGTGTGTGTG
>JAOXYL010000010.1:2635139-2656686 GCA_028564955.1 Terapon puta
GGGCGAAATGTGTTTGTATTTATCCCACGAGGGAGCCACATACACTGCGGCCTCCCCGTATACGATCCGTGGCTGTATATGCGTCTCGCACTTGTTTTTTTTGGCACCGCGCGAAACGCTGCGCCGCATTTCCCGGCGACCACCTGTCATTCAAACCGAGGGCGATACTCCGACGTCGCCCTGCTCGGACTTTACGTCGGTGAAATACGAGTTTGTGTAGGTGACACGCGCTCGCTCGGCCATGTTGGCTGCCGCGACCCCCGCGCAAACTAGCGCCTTCTATTTATATAAAAGGAGCTCCGGCAGAGGGAAGGCATTTATCACGGAGTAATGAGTGAGATATGCCGCATACGAACAAGATGAAACTCACACACGCCGCCTGCTATAGTATGAGCCCCCGGCTTAAAAAAAGCCACCGCGTGTCTCAGTGTCAGAGGCTGTTTAAGTACCACAGCAGTGAAATCAAACACTTAACCCGCAGCTGCAATACACAAACCTCCTTTTTTTTCCGAGTGTAATTTCCCCCCCTTAGACTTCCCATCTGTATTCCTTCAGCCCCAAAATACAGTCGACAAATGGCTGCCACAGAGTCCGAGTCCTCACCTCGGCACACCTGCACTGTGTTCGCTCATGGGTGGCAGAGGGGAACACAACAGGGTCTTTTCTCCCCCGCTTTGTGTGTGTGTGTGTGAGAGAGAGAGAGAGGGAGAGACAGAGCAGGAGAGATAGATACCAACCGCTGCCACACTGCCTCTCTTATCACAACCTGCCCCGGAGACTGACAGCATGACTGATAACTCTCCCTCTCCTTTCTCTCTCTCTCTCTCTCTCTTTCTCTCTCCCCCCTCCCGTCCCCTGTCGCACACAAACACACACTTCTCTACCTCTTCCACTCTATCAACACCTCTCCCCTCCCTCCCTCCCTCCGTCGGTGTGTCTCACCAGTCAGCCGACTGTGGACCCAAGGAGGAAGCTGTGAAAGTCTAGTGGTCTCTTGGAGGGGCTGAGTGATCCCCCTTCCGAGGCCTTCAGCTTTCTTCTCCCCGTCACTGACAGACACGGGTTTAGATCTAATGGTGGAGGAGATAAGCTGGAGATAGCCTCGACTTGACCCTATCAGCATCCCCAATGTGTCTGTGTATTCGTAGGAGGGGCGACGGCCATTGTAAGCGCATCAGGACTGGAGGAGGGGGTTTTTGTGATCTCCTCAGACGCCTCAGCAAGCCGTATCCGAGCTCTCCGACCCTTTTTTTTTTAGGGACAGTATGCACGACGAAGTGATAAGAACCGAGCAGGCTGGAGGCAGAGCTCTTTCAAAGTCTCCACTCGGTATTAAAATGATGTGGCTGCTGCGTCTGTAATCTCCAGTACGTTCCTGTTTGTTGTATTTTTCATCTCCGCACTTTTCTTTTGCCGCCGCGGTGACCCAATTTTTCCCGTGGGATCATTAAAGTTTCAGATGATCTTTATCACATAAGCACATCTGCACACACACACACACACAGAGGCTTGTTCGCCTTCTGATAATCTCAAATATTCCCACACCGATTCCTCCACTGAGAAGTATCTTTTTCACCAGGAGGCACGAATCACAAATCTCTCACATCTTGTGCTATTTCTAGACTGACTGCCACCATCAAAAATTCCTGATGGGCCACCCAGGCTATGGGCATGCCCTGACCAGGGTAATAATTACACACATACCCACTCCTATGCTTCCGTACCGAGTACACTAATCTTGCCTCTGCTGTGTTGGCTGCTCGGTTGGATTGTATGGAAACATCTGGTGTCTGTCTGCTGTTTTACCACTCCTCCGCCTCCTCCTCCTCCTCCCTCTCCTTGTATGTGTGCTTCTGTGTGCATCTACCTTCAATACCAAAAAAAAAAACAGCTCAATCATCAAAACACTTTCAGCTGCAGTTAGAAACACACGGCACAGAGAGGAAACCTCAAAGTGGAGCTGTGCAGAAATGCAGTATGGTGTTTTGATTTAAGGAGACACCCAGAAAACAGACGCATCCGTGATCTCATTCTGCAGGTTTCTGTCCATCATTGTTGTTTTAACATACTTCATCTGACGTCCTGCGGTTGCTGAGATCAGCCCGCCGCCCGATTCAGGCGAGGGGGAATGACAGAACGCCGACTTTAGTCTGGAGTCATGTTGGATGACTGCTCGGCGCGGGGGGTGATTCATTTGCAGTTCACAGCTGAGCCTAATGGGGGCAGGCAACTGCATCAAGCCAAGGTGACGGGGGGAGCCAGGCTCCAGGCAATCTTTAGGAACATGGTGTAAATAAAAACAAACTTGATGTTAGATTATGCATACATTAAAGCGATTAAGATATTAAGATCAGCGTGCAGTCACACTGCTCTTGTGACAGCTATCAAGACAGATCTAATTTGCTTAATCGTGCCACATCCAAAGCATCTTAGAGTGTGGTTAAAAAGAGGCAGAATTTATTAATCATTCACTGAATAAGTCACAGCGGATGATCAGCATTTGCCAAATGCCCTATTTTGACGAATGGTAATTTATTAACCTGCTTAATAAGCTGTTTTTAATTCCGATATGAGCTTTTTTTTCCTTGTTTCACTTGCAAGATGGCCGCCCTCCTGTGTGTCTACCCCTTAGCTGTTGTCAGCTTGCTTCAAAAATGTTGTTTGCTCACTTTAATTGCAAGATGCCTGCTCTATTCCCCGGCCACCTCTTGTTTATGATACAGCATCATTATCCTCTGTATGTTGCAGGGGGAGAGGAGAGGATGCATCTCCTCTCCTTTTGCTTTTCCACCAGGATCTATTTTACTTCTGCTCTGTCTCTTTCATCTCTTTCCACTGGCCTGCTGTGTGTCTTTATAGTCACATCAAAGTGACCTTCGCCACCCCATTCCCTCCAAAACCCCCTCCCCTCCTTTCAGTCTGGAGACCAAAGAGAGAGAGACACACACACATAGAAAGAAGGAGGGGATGGGGGGTTACTACACAGTTTCCAGACAGCGATACAATACCTGACACACAGAGCACTTTTTAATGAACAGTGGAAATACAATTGCATAAAAACTTCACTGCAGATGTTACGACTAATCTTTTTCATTTCTTATCTCTGCTGCTCAGAGAATAAGAGAGAAATCCACTTCAGTGCGTACTTGTGCATGTAAATTGGTGCATTGTGGTGTGTCTCTTTTTGGGCTTTCCTTCCTGCTTGCAACATGTGTATGTATACAAGTGTATATGTGTGTGTGTGTGACCTCTCACGTTGTGTTTGTAGGCTCCAGCCCCAGTCCATCACGGCAGGAATGAGTGCCACATTAGGAGGCAATAATAAAGGGACAAGAGGCCATTCTCCACGCCTTGTTTACTCTGCAGGGCCTTTATCACTCGGCCTCTGAAGGAAAGATCAGCACTTGACAAACCAAGGAGAAAAAAAAAACACTGGAGGACAAGTGCATGCTAATGAGAGAGAGAGTTTTTTTTTTTTTTTTTGGTTGGGGAGAGATAAAAGTGCTGCACGGGTAGGAGCTACAGTTTTGTCTCCTGCTACCACAATGTGAGGCAGAAGAAGAAGAATCATGTCTTTATCGTATGAAGTCAGGCCCTCAGACATTATGTATGCATGCTGTAACTGTGTCTAAAGACACACTGTAATGTTACATCACCCATGAGTAATTTTTATATGAACATAGGTATCTATACTGTGGATAGACTAAGATAATAAATAGTATGAATCGTAAAAGATAGTAGAAACTGTATAAAAGGATGTAGCTTGCATCATTCAGCATCTGTATTGTCAACAAATACAGCGTAGGGAAAATATAAGAACGTCTCGAACTGCATTTCTACAGAATAGTATGGCTCTATTTGACTCGAGTCGAATGGTTTTTAGTAGTTTCGATTACCGCCCCTTAAACAGGCACGATAACAGTAACACCTTGTGAAGTGAACTACTGCAACATAATACATAATCAATAGCACTAACCAGTTTTATCTCGCTGGCTAGCTCGCTCACCGGGGCTCCATAAAGCAGTCGCCGTAGTTACCGCGTTGATTTTACGCGGGTCAAGACTACTAACCCACTATCTACTGAAGTTGAAAATAAAAAACATACATTAACTTAAAAAAACAAATAAACTTTTTTTTGTGAATGTTACAGCGCATCTGTTGGGGACTATTTTCAGCTGTGGATTAATATACATTTGGCGCTCTGCTGAGTATTTACTCACGGTTTATGTGGGATTGACTCAAAATAAACCTCAGTGTCTGTGTTCATTTTAATGAGAGGACCTAACACCCGGTGCAACAGTGAGCCTGTTAGTACGTTTTGGACTACAGTGGAGCTCTGTGCCACAAATGAACCAGCTATATCAGGGCTTTCCGTGACATCTGTTGACATTAAGAGGAAGTAGAAAATCACCGGCTTTATTCTTTATTTATTTGATCACATCGGTGTTACCTTTCGTACGCCCGTAACGAGCTGCTCCTCTTTTGTTTATCCACGACTTTCTCCTCCACGCTCCGTCAACACACTTCAAAACAGAGTGGGACGGGAGGAAGAGTTTGACTCTACAAAGTGTTGCATTATGGGCACGTCTTTATGTGCCTCTGAAGAAAAATCACGCCACTGAGTCATTCAATTAAAAAGAGGAAGATAAAGACGGGGAGGCGGGCAGGAGTGGGGAGACAGATGGGTGGAGGAAGTTCGAGATGTAGGGAGCAGCAGAGGAGATTTGCCGCACATCTGCTGCGGGAGAAAGAGGGTGCAGAGAGAGAGGAAGCGAAGGGCACACAAAAGAAGAAAAGTCCCATTAACAGAGAGAGGCAGAGGGAGCGAGCGGCGGAGGGCACTTAGGATAAGATGGCTGACAATTTAAAAAAGCAAGGATCTTTGAGAAAGGCGGCTCCCTTAATGTGGTTTAACCCTGGTGCATTCACATTACCATGGTAATCTTATCAATACCGTGCCAGTGTGTGTGTGTGTTCGTGTGCATGTTGGACGCGGCTAAGCACTTGGTCCCATTAGCTAAACCTAATTGACTTACAGCCTTCTGACCACAAAGGTAACATCTGTGTCAGTCGTGTAAGTGAATGCCCCGTGTCACCTCACACACACACGCATACGCACACACACACAAAGGCACACAAATGACATTTGCTTCATCGTGCATCCCTTTGCCACTGATTGACCTTGATATGCACCAGTGGATGCAATGTGGGCCATATCTTTGTCTCCTTGAGATGAGATGGAGTGGGGAAATGGAGGCAAAAGAGAGACGCTGAGGCTGGCATTTATACATCCACATGTGAAAACTTACATTTAACCCCTATGAAGGTACAGCGCCCTTCTTTTCAGTACCTCTAAAACAGAAAAAAATCATATTACTCACACTGCCAGACACTTTTATTAAATCATTCAGTATACATTATTGTACACCAACCAGCCTGAATTAAAAGGAGATATTTGGACATTTTGGAAACTTCAGGATCACTAGAGTTTAATCCTTTAATGTTCTGTTCTCCACCGTTTGGCAGGGCAGCTTTTGAGCTGTGGCATCTCGTTGAAATCTGGTTCCAGACCTTCTCAGATGGCTTTTTCCAGGAAGTGGGGAGCAGATTAATCAATCCTGTGACTTGTCTGACCTGGTTTTCATCGCTAATCATATAATTACCCATCTTCCCGATGTATTATGGTTTTAGTGGGATTACTGAAAAGCAAATGAATACTTAGCAATCTCAGAATATTAAATGCAGTGATACCCCACTGTATATTTGTTAAATGTAATATCAGTATCATTCTTGAAACTCTTTTTAGTTTCCAATAAAAATACAGTCACTAATCTGGTGAACTGATAGTGTTGGAAAGTGGCTCAACAAAGTCTCATGTGAGCACAATGGTGGTTGTGGACATATAAAAACTTCAGTGTGATCATTGAGGGATGTATCTAGACTGAGATGTAGTTTGAATACAAGTTTGATTGTTAATTTAATTTCTTTGGTTTAAAAATAAAAGCTGATTCCTATCAGTCAGTGAGATTTCAGAGGTTGAAGGGGTGCTCATTTTGCATTGTATAAAGTTGGAAGGCTTTCAGTTGACACAGTAAAGCAAGTCGGGGTTAATATCTTGGTCTGTGGTCTCATTTCAGTTACATCTTTTATTAGACAGCCCTTTCTTTTTAAATGCCGCACCCTCAGCTCGAACGCAGGCTTCCCATCAAAAGTCTTGAAGTCGTAAAACCCAAACCATAATGCCACCCTCACCACATCATCAGGGGTCATTTCCTCAGACATTAGAAATCCCCACAGAAGTCACACAACACTCCCGAGGAGCGGGCTGATAATTTCAGACCCAAAGAGGACAGACGCCAAGGAGGACGGTGAGGGATTGACACGCAGACGTCGACGGGGAAAGACGGAATTGGCCGGCGGGTGAACAAGACAAGCCCGAGATCCATCATTATTTGGCCGTGGATATAGAATATCAAACAGGGGGACAGGAGACGCCTCCGTATCGGCCTGCTATTATTGAAAATGACTAATATATTCTGAAGAGAGCAGGGCAGAGAGAGAAAGGGAGATGGATGAGATATGGAATCCGATGGAGACTGACACTCAATCTTTCTGAATAGTAATCCAATAACGTCTCCTGAGTTTCCTTATGGCTAATCAATTGTGCCGCGGCGCAGAAACAAATCACCATATCGCCGAGTCAATAACCGTCAGTCACGGAAATACCTCGCCTCGACTGTCAGTGTTTATCAAGCCCGGCGGGGTCTCGGGCGCTGGCGGCGGAGGGAAACGGTGACGTGGGTGCGCTCGGTATGCGCTCTCCAGGCTCTCCGCGGTGGCCCGTGCTCGGCTGTAATTTAGATAGCGATAAAGGGGGGAGATAGCGGGGCCGTTATCAACAGGCGCCCTGACCCCAGGTGAAGCCGAGCTCGACCGGAGCGAAAGATGGATGATGATCCACGGCCGACGGGGCAAACACAACAAACACGTTTATCAGGGAAGGGGAATAGGTCGCCTCACGCCCTCATAACACACACAAGATATATATCCCCTGACATTTGACACCTTTTAAACAGGCCGGATCAGTTTAACTTCAGCACCGTTGATACCTGCCCACCGCCCGCCCCCCTCCCCAACTCACCCGCCCTCCTCCTTTTTTCTTTGTCTGGTCCCTGGGCAGCTTATGCAAATCGCCTGCTTAATCAATGAGCCTTCACTTCACTACGAGTCGCAAAAACACACGCACGCAGACGTCTGGCGGCGCGAACCAGGTGAGCCTGTCGGTCCCGGTCCCGAGCTGGGAACGCCATAATCAGGATAAATAAGCTCAAAATCAACACAATATCCACCAATTCGTTGTTAGAGATATTTAATTAATGCTTAATTCGGTCGCTGAATAAAATGGCGGTGGGGGAAAAAAAAAAAGACCGAAAGCCCCGACTGACTGAGCGAGGAAAATAAGAGCGTTAAATCGGTGCAACCTCCCACGTGGATGAAAACCAAGGGAGCCCGTCACTGCTTGAAATTCACCAGAATCATTTCCTATTCAGGATCTCAGCTCAGGTTACATTCAATTAAAAGTGGCTATAATAAATAATTTCACAACAACAAAGTAAAATGTGCCTTTTAGGAACTTTATAATAAGATTCGGCTCATTGTTTTGCTGTTTGGTTTATTGCGTCACTGTTTTGGTTCACGGTGGCAGTTTTTTTTTTTTTTCAGAATAAAAGCTCATAAACCCCTTTGTGCGCTACCTGCCAGAAAACAAACAGCAGTCTGACACAGTGATCAACAAGCTGGCGAACGCCGTGGAGTATTTAACAGCTAAAGAGCCTGATATTTGCCTCAAGAGACCAAAACAGAGATAAAAAAAAAAAGCGAGTGAATATTGCTCCTTGTCTGCTGGTTGTATAAATAAGCGACTGTTAACTAACAAATTCATCATATCAGCTCAAAATGGGATGCCATAGTTGTGTTCATTGTGCTTTTTTTCCTGCTGTATTTTCACACTACATTTTAATTGATAACTTCACATTTCAGGTAATCAGCACGGCTCCGTTAACTCTCCGTCCTGTCACTTTGGTGTGGTATGCTATCAACAGCCAGGTGCTAAAAGATACTGTCAGCGTGTCTGTATTTAAATTGTGTTGACACTAATTAGCAGATAGTGGGCTAATTAAGTCACAATGACAAACTGAATATTTGCCAAAAAACAAGCCAGTCAGACAAATGAATCTTTTTTTTTTTTTTTTTTTTTACCTTTACGGCGGTGATTAGAGAGAGCATCTGGTATTTCCTGCACGCACGCCGCGGATCAATTGGACAGAGTTATCACAAGTACAAAAAACAAGAAATGTCTGAATCCAAAGCTTCAAAACTTTGCAGCAAATACGAACCAAAATCCCCATGAGCGGCCGAAGTCCAAGGCCGGAGCGAGGTGTCGTCCTCGGGGCTGCAGCTGCTTCGGCTCTCAGGGTCAGAAAAAAAGAAAAAGAATCCCACCTGCACTGCTCATTTGTGACGTAACTTGTTAAAGTGAAGTGAAGTGGAAATTTGAAACATCCAACATCTCCACCGAGCACCTCCAACCCAACATGGAGCAGGTTTGAGATCCATCCATCTTCAATCTGACCCCCGACCTTTGAGGAAATTCAGATTTTGCTGGAAATGAAGTAAAATTGACTCGGCACAGGGAGACGGCAACTTTATCCTGCGAATTTGCCACCCATTACTTCGACTCGAGAACTATCATCGCATCTCTCAAAACTGTGACACCAACAGCGTGGATAGAGGAAGTAGGAGTGTGGGGGGGTGGGGGTGTTTCCTGCCAAACTTGCCCCCTTTGGTTGAGACTGACTGAGGAGTTCTCGTGCTCTCACTGTGGCTACATGGTTAAGCTTTTATACCATATTAATTACTGTGAGGCGAAGCTGTCAAGGGTTTACCGCCGTGATGATGAATGAAACATGTGACTGCTGTCACTGCCAAAACCAGACTTGGCTCATGTTTGGGTCTGACCTAGATAGGATGACTCTTGGTGTGTATTTTAAATTTTCTGTCTGAAGCATTTTACATTAATATATAACCCAGTTCTGGAAGGACATTTTTGTTTTTTTGGGCGGAAAAAAAAAAGGTCCTTACCGAGAAGATGGGCACATTAGAACCCAACAGTCCACCTGAAAGCCCGCGGCTCATTGACTCTGTATTGAAATTAAAATAATAGTTCACTCAACAGTCGATACAGAGGTATCAGTGCTTATGAATGCATATTTCAATAACTCAAATCCTCTTTTTAATTCCCGATTTAAAAGCATTATTCCTTTTTCGCTGGCTCTAATTGTGAGAAAGTGTCAAAAGAAAATGTCTTACTTGTATTTCTAAAGTGCGGCTTTGTTAAGTAATAAGAAATGCTTTGTAAGTCAAGTTCTTTCATAACCAGATTAGCAGAATCCTCATCTGCCTTCACACTGCGTCTGCACGGACCTTAATTATAAAATATAATTAAGAGAGCTCAACTTTCTAACTTGTGGTTCATTTTTTTAAATGATGTATAAATCCCATCTGAAAATAAAGATAATAGTAGAATTACATCAGTGCACTTTTAAACATCAGATATGATGACACACACTCGTCCACCTCATGATGGACATTACTTGTTGGCCCCAGCTGCTTAAATGCAGCAGCCAAACAATGTTTTTTTTTTTTTTACCGTATGTATTATTCATTAATTTAACTGTTTTTGTAAACTGATCCCACATTTCGAGCTCTAATGGAGTGTTAGTCTCCTTCTCTAGCTGTTTTTAATGCTCCTCCACTCAAGAGGCCACAAGACTGACGAGTAAACACTGAATCACCGTGTATTCAACGTGGAAGGCGCAAGACAAAACCGATGACCGCTTCAACCTTAAAATACTGCTTTTGTGCACATAGACTATTTCTTTGGACTTCCTTGATACGTACCCTGCTTTGCATAATGGTGTAAACAGGAACGATAAGCTCCCTATAGCACACTGAAGTGCTTCTTGGTGTCATATTTTTACTCCTAGCAGCCCTGCTGAGTCAAAACTAAGACAAAACTCCGCTGAATTATTTAGCAGATCACTTAAAAAGCAACTGTTGCCAACATTAGCACATGAATCATGCTTTCAGAGATCTATATATGACTCAGACAGGAACCGGGAACTCCTCTTTATTCAAAGGAATATTTTAGAAATTGGGAAGTGACGCTCTCTCGCCGAGATTATACCAAACAACGCTGCATCTTTCTGTCTATCAGATGTAAATAACGACTGAAAAACATCATTAGGACAGATTTTAAATACACAGCAGTGACATGGGCAGTCAGAGGAACAAAATGTTGATCTACTGTGTTTTTTCTTTGTTGAGTTTTGCATCACTTTTGCGTGTCCTACTTTGGCATATTATGCGTACGTGCACGCCGATGGAGCTCCTTGGAATTTCTGCTGGGCTAAATCTGATGGGGGAGACATTAAAGTAAAGCTCCTGTGGTGCAAAATTGACATAATGGGAGTCTACCCCGAAGTCAAAAGTCGAGCGAAATAATTGTATTTATTTCTTAATCAATTATCAATTAATTAGTAAATTATTGAGTCTCCTCGGGCAGCTCCCACTGATTGGCTGACCTAATATTCAGCTTGCTGATCTTTGAAGCAGACTTATTGGAAGAAGATGAGATTTCTGGTGGGATGCTATCAGAATGAGAAATGTTGAGTTTGATTTTGTGTTCGTCAAGGTTGAATGCTTTATGTGCCTTTTCCCCGACATGGCTGCTATTCTCTAGCGCTGTGGTTCCTCTAAAAGGTGTTTTTTTAACAGCTCATCGCCTTGCTGAGTGTGATTCTCGTTTTCTGAATGAAACACTCTGAAAAGAGCTTTGCCTGATTCATTTTTGATAGGGAGCACATCTAAGTCAGCTAAACTGCCCCTTTTTTTTTTTTTTTTTTTTTTGGCTGCCACGCAGCTCGAGTCAAGACAATTCAAGACAGGCAGTTCATTAGAAATGTACGACACGAGTGTTTAATTTGAATAATTGTGCCTGTAAAAAGAGCTGCAAATCATCCATTTTTTCCTAAACACTTCTTTTCTGATTGCAGCGATGCTCCAACATCACAGACAGTTTCCTATTAACATTCTCATTAGTGAAAAGCTGCTAAGTATACACTTTAAATCCTGTGAGAGGAGTCTGATGTGTGTCAGTGTTCACTTTGGATACTCTTGAGATTAATTCTGTGTCAGAGTTGGAAGCATGGCTGTTGGTTTGGCTGGGTTTCACTGGCTTGGGTGCACTCGTGTCTGTGTGTGTGTGTGTGCGTGTGTGTACACCATCTGCAAGCGAGCAGTGTGTGGTTTTATAGTCAAAAGCCCAACTGAGAGTCAGATGTGGTTCAGTAGCTGCAAACCCAGCGGCCATCTTTAACGGAGATAATGTCACTCGAGTGGAGAAAGTTCTTTAAAAAGATTTGAGCTGGAAACAGAGGAAGTATCACCTAATTAGCTGAGTATTTTGACTGCTTTAAAACTATGATATGAGGAGTCAATACTAGACCCGATGACTTTTAAACTTCTATGTCTTGCAGGGCGCTGAAAGAGACAGTAATTGTACAAGGGGCGGTTGTACGAAATGAAAGGGAGAACATTATCTTCCTTTCACTTTCTTTACCCTTCTCTCCCTTTCTCCGCCTCTCACCTCTGTTTCTTTTGAAGGGGAAACAACAATGGCACCGTTAAGTGTCTGGGGGCGCCTTTGATGTGAATGGACCCTAAACGGCCTTTTCAGCAGTCAGTCAGGGGGAGGTGTTAGCGGGGGTGTGTGGGGGGGTCAGAGGTGACGACAGCGGAGTTAAGCAGTTGTTAGTGAAGGCTGACCTTGGTTCAATCAATGCGGCATCTCCAACATTAATAGTCGAATACGCTGAGGTGGCCTAGCTTGACTGCAGATGACATTTCATTGTTGCTCTCATTAATGGCTTAAAGGAGGAAATCAAACCAGGGGCTGATTGGACTCTTTATCTGCCCTCTATTGTAATTTCACTAATTTAATACTTGCAAAACAATCATCTGACAATCATTTTGATTGATATACGGTAAATACACCAACTTCACTCCCCCCGCCCCTTGTCCCCCCCATTAAGCATCATTTCCCCTGTGCAGATCCATCCGCTGTATTTTGTCAAACCGTGTCAAAATCGCCCCGAGTCACCCGCCGACAAGCAAGGAGCTCTCAATAAAAAACGAATACGCTGTCAATCATGTGGCTGCAGAGCCCATCAAACACAAACGGCAGACAGTGCCTCCCCAATTACAAATACACAATGCAGGGGTGTATACAGCACTTCACTGCAGTTTGGTGTTTGTAGGGGAAATCTGGGGATCCTCTCACTATTGTGCGTGCACCGGAAGAACCGAGAGCGGGAGCTGCTGGTGGCCGGAGGTGACAGGACCTCACAAACCAGTGAGATACATCTCAACTGCTGCATAGAAGAAAAGCATATTCAAAAGAAGGGATACGTCTTCTATAGCTGTACTGCAAACAGTTTGAAATGGCATATGAATAGTTTATCTTAAACATGAATTGAACATCATAAAGTTAGTCAAGGTAGATTACAAGGCTATTATATTGGATTTCAATAGTGAGTTATGAAGTGCTGAATCAAAATGCACCTACAATGTGCACAGGAACAGACTTCTACCCCCCCACCCCAGCCCCAAACTCAGCTCAAGCAGGTGTAGATAATGGATGGGCAGCCTTATCACGTTGGATAAAAGCTCTGTATTCAACGTGCGGGTGAATTAAGTTGGGATCAAAATGTAATCCAGAGCAAAAGAGTGTCAGAACATCCAGAACGGGCTGAAAAAAACACCTCCTTGGCTTGCCAACATTTGGCTTGAATTGAAGTTTTCACTGTCTCCCCCACACACACCCCCCCCGCAGCTTTTCTCAGGCAAGTACCGTCATGCTGACCCAGGACAGAGAAAATAAACCAGAAATGAATATATATTGTTTTTTTTACTTATGGTGATGATTTGTATCGCCGGGTGTGAATGAGAAGGAGCCTGGTATAAGAAAAAAGGAGGCGCATGATAAGAAATACAGAAAGAGACCTGGAAAAACAAGGAGGACGGAAGAAGGTGGAGAGAGAAGAAAAAAAATCATAATGCAAGGAGGGCAGGAAGAAGGAGAAAGAAACTGTCATATCTCTGCTGTAATAGGGGAAAGGGAGCCTTTGCTGATTGGAGTTGCCATGGCAATGGTTGGCACCTAGCGTACGTGTGTGTCTGTGTATGTGTGTGTGTCTCTGTGCATGATTGTATTTGTGTGTGCAGGGTTGTGTGTATGTGAGCGTGCATCTGAAAATGTTTGTTAGTGTGTGTGTGTGTGTGTGTGTGTGGAGGTGGGGGTTTGAATGAGGGATCTTGTTGGGGGATTATCAGTGTTGTCAAAGGCAAATGAGGAAGGGGACCAGAGAGGCACAACAAAGCGCTACTAGCCTGTGCTGTGGATGGCAAACACACAGCAAACACACAACCGAGAGAGAGAGAGAGAGAGAGAGAGAGAGAGAGAGAGAGAGAGAGAGAGAGAGACCAAAAGAGAGAGAGAGAGAAATTCTTTAAACCGATGCACTGGCAGCATTGTCGTTAACTTTCACGCGTGTCGAACTGATTGAATTTGAAATTGGATGATAGAAAGAGGCAGCGAAAGACGAGAGCCAGCGAGAGAGAAAAGCCTTGGATGCCCACATGTAAGAACTAATGTTTGTCCAGATCTTCAGACAGCAACACAGTTGACGGCTTGAAGTTTCTGCCTGCCAGAGAATCGAGCTGATATTAGCCAAGTTAGACAGAACTCAAGCAAAGTAAACCCTGGAAATATACAGTCTTGTCTCAAATGTGCATTTACACACATGCACGAAAAGGACGTATAGAAAATCACATCAACACTGTTTGTGTCAGTGCAACTTTTTGCAGAAAATAGAAAAAGAAAAAGAAAAAAAACACACACACAAACACAAAATGTACAAAGTATGAACCATATTGAGGGTATTTGTAATCCAATTGCTCTCTGACAGCAACACATGCAGAGCTCACACTCCTCCCCAACAAGTAATGACCGCAGCCACTCTCATTATTTTTAATCCCAGGTTCCAGGGTGGTTACCATCTAAAGGTCATGGCAATAGCCTCTAATTGTTTTTCGGGGGTCACAGACTTGTTTGTCGAAGCGTCCGAGCCAGCGCCTCGTGTGTCATGCTCATTATTAATAATGGCCACAGCGCCGCGCCGTCTCCCGCCCTGCTCGGGGTCAATGTGTCTTCAATTCGAGCAAGTCAAACATCAAAACCGGAAATGGCTTGGAAGCAGGCCGGGTGCCACGCTGCTCAAACCCACACAGCAACAGAATGATGGGCGTGCTGAATCCGTCGGCCAGACTGCGTCTTGGACTGTACATCTGCAGCGTTTGTAACTACAGGGGATGAAACTTGGAAAGTGAGGTCCGAAAACACTTGAAATTACCGCTTATGCCAGAGGTTCTGTGAGAGAGAACAAAATGTTACTTTAATATGGATGCATTTCTGCGGTGCACTTCCCAAAGAACTCCTGTCAGTCAAACGCTGTGGGCAGCGATGTTTTCGTGGGCTTTTGAATGACTTAACTCTGAACTTTGGTGGGTGGCACCCATTTTTCAGTGCTGGGGGGGATTGCTGCTCATGCTAACAACCCACTTCTTTCATTAATTTAAAATGCATGACTTAGCCTTTGCCAAATGACTTCCCAAAGAAAATAGCCACTAGTCAGACAGTGGGTATTAAGGTGTTAAGAAGCTATAGGCTGAGTCACTAATCTGTGGTAGACAGGTGCACAATGCACATTAATTTATCATATTTAGACATGTCGTACACAAAAACGATTCAAAATGCTTTTTAGAAGACATGTAAGACATGAATTATAAATCAATAAAGTTAAGGCACAGTGACTACAGAAAAGTGAAAGTTTGTTCCTGCTCTGTGGAGCATAAAAACAATGCTGCTTCTCCATGCTCAGTTTGGACGGTTACCAAGTGACCTGGATGAGGGTCTGTATGATAAAATACAGACACATATTCTGTTCCCAAACTGTTGACAAAGTTGGAAAATCATTGTCAGAATAGATCAGAGTCCATGACTACACCAAGATTTATGATAAGTCAACCGAGTACAGCATCGATCCTCAACTTTTTTTTCTTCTGCATTTATTTTTATATTGCTGAGGGGAAATTAGCAACAGTCAAATATTGAATTGCTCAGTGCAAATTTGGAAACAAGCCTCGGTGCATTCACTCAATGGGTCATGTTGGCTTGTTTGTACTGAACATTGCAGAATAAGAGTGATTCTTGTCTGAGTAGTTCTGGTTATTTTTAGTCAGTTGACCACAGTCCAAGACAACTGGAAGTTCTGAAAGGACAAGTGAGGGAGATTTGCTTGAGTTAGTGTCTTGATTAATGTAATTTAGAACCTTATGAGAACAGTATCATTAGCATTCTAGGTTAAGTACGTTCTTAGTTGTAATAACCTTTCAGTGATTAAATTTACAAAGGGAACATTTGATCAGGGGCCACAGTTTGTAATGACAGATGCATCTATGATCCTGCCAAGCTTTTTTCTCCAGCGTCACTAAGACAAATCCCCGCACAGTTATTGTACCGAGCAACTGATTGCGATGACAAGGTTTTTTAATATGCATGCTACGGAGAAATAAACGAGACCACGCAAACCTGTCATTACAACGGGCCAGTTTCGGTTTACACTCCGAATTTCTGCCGAGTAAATACGACAATCTGGCTGAGCCTGTTGTCATTTCGCTTCCACTTCAAATCCTCAGCCGCTGTGGGAAAGTGCTCGCGTTCATAAATCATTCACTTGTTATTCTGCAACCCAGATATGGAGGAGACGAATGCACCGGAGTCCACAGCCCCCCGTCCCACATTATAGCCGTCTTTTCTGCTCTCCGCGACTGTGATAGAAAATCCCGGCGCAAGTTTCCGACTTAGTAAATGTCAATCTCTTGGAGGTTTTGTGAGGGGACTTGCTTCCACGCGGCCACAATAGGCTTTTTATGACAGCTTCAGTACCATGATAATTAGGCAGAGGTTGGAGAGGCAGGCTAAAACTGGGATACCGTTTGCAGTGTGTGTGTGTGTGTGTGTGTGTGTGGGTGTGCGTGGTGGCGGCGGCGGGGAGGGTAACTGAGCTGATCCACAGCACACAATGGACTGGCAGCTGCTGTAAACGATAGCAAGGTCATCACTACTGCAGCCGCTCAATCACGGCCGCGTGTACCACCGCCTGTGTGTGTGTGTGTGTGTGTGTGTGATGGAGAGTGTGGGAGAGAGAGAGCGCAGCTACATTTCCATCCATTTGCGAAAAAAGGTTTTTAAGAGGGCATTTCTAACTTTCCTAATAAAATGCAAATGAAGTGCATTTCCATCAACTTTATCGGAGCTTATAAAACATCTCGCACAAAACGCATGTATCGTTTACATTCAGCAGCCTAATAGCGTTTAGCTGTCTCCTATAGGAAAACACGGCTGAGTCAGTTTAAGCAAAACAAAACAAGAAAACAGAGAGAAAAATGGATCAAGGGGCGGCTGGCAGAGTTGAATTGCTTTTCATGTTTCATGTGAGCATATCATATTTCATGTTGTCTGGAGACCGTCAGCTCATGAGTCATGCAGCTCGTCTGTTCGCCGTCCACTGAAGGCACAAACCCCTCAGTGAGAAAAGTGAAAAAAACGTAAAAAGCTGGAGTGAGCATAAAAGATTTCAAATTTTTCCAATACAGTTTTTCTAATGTGACACTTCGTGATGTGCAAAGAAAAAAAAAAACTTGGAAATGTGGCTAGTGTGCGAGTGGGGTGTGAAACAGAGAAAGCACGGGAAATGTGTGCGCAAACAGAGGAACGCACTGTACCTGTGAGCTGACAGAGAGTGAAGCTGCTGTTATTCAGGTGTTTCTCCGTTTCTGCGACTCCCCCCTCACTTCCCACCCCCCTTAAATCGGTCGCTTTCCCCGTTTGGCGAATGGGAAACGCGGGCGAGCGATCAGCTTGTGGCAGTTGGTTTGATCTGCGAATTCATAGGTCTTGCATACGACCGCAGGTTTTCATGGGGCCGTTATCTGAGGTCACCAAATTTCGCGTGCCAGAAAGAACAACAAACAAAAGTCAGAAACAACCCACACAGTCCTAATGAGGTCTCTCCACCACCGACACCAGCTGAAATTCTTGCTCTCGCTAACCTTCGGCGGTGTAACTTCTCACCTTGCTGCGGCGATGGAGAGTCGTCCTGTCAGAGCGCTGTGACATCACTGTCATTTGTGGTTACAGATGCTGAATTAATAAAGTTTTGGGCACATGGGGAAAGCGTGACAAGTGTGTGTTATCCTATTTATACATCCATCGGACATCGGCAGCATTATCACTCACTGGAGTCGTCTTTCTGGCCACCTGCTGGATCTAAGTGTAATATTCGCTGCTCTTTTAGCTCTTCCACTGCCTCTTTAGCAACTAAATGTTCACCGTCTGCCATTTGGAGCCGGGCAGGGAAGCTTTCGGCGGGTTTACGAGAGCTGGCTCGCTGCAAACAGCTGTCCTCCGCGGCTGGGAATCAAAAAAAAGAAAAAAAAAAAGCGACGTTTTTGCGCGAGGGGGGCGACCACAACAGAGAGGCCAAAAAAGCTTGAGTGATAATTCTCTGTAGGTTTGTCGCCGGGCGATCGCTTTCGCATTACACGCCGTCATCCGAGCCGCTGTTAACATAAAGAATATTGATCACTGTTAGCTCTAAAGCCCGCGGAAGCTCTGGCCTCACAGCAGCAGCGGCTCACTGAGCGTGCGGAGGCCGGGGCAGATGTCGTCTATGTCGACAAGTCAGTGAAGTCATTGTCCCTCCAGGATCACATGACAAACCTTAAAACTAACATTGTGAATGATAAAATAGTCCAAATGAGCAGTTTAGTCTATTTCAGGCAGATGGAAGAGAATATATACGATGACATCATCTATTTCAGTCTCCAACATTTCTTCTTCTGTTTAATTGTGTGTACACATCTTGGACATGATTGGGGGTGTTATTGCCAGCGACATACCCACAAGTATCTTCTCCTATAGCGCTCTTCATGAATAACAAACAGCGCTGTTTAATTTTTTATCATAATGATCAGGAAAACAAGTCTGGACTTAATGAACTCTGGAATGTAAGTAAGAGAGCGGGATGGGGAAATGGCAAACAATTTGGCATGGAAGCAACACGAAGACTAAAATTCCAGCATGTAAACAGAGGAGCAGGGTATTGAAAACGTCACATTAGCTATATTTATTAAAATCTTCCCGCTATGCCTCACTGTGCTCTAGATTTCCTTCTGGTGCGATAAGTTTTTTAATGAATTGGCCGGCATCCAGCGGCCCAATATTACCCCAACAATGGAAGCCTTTGCATGCCACTAAATATCTGATTGGCTCTGCCGATTTCTCTGCTGATGTGGGCCGCTAAATACAGAGATGCCATTAGTGTGGGCCAGGCAGTCCCCAGCCATTATCTTAGCAACGCCATCTTGACATAAACATTTTGGAGGCAATTAAAGCTGGTGTGTGTGTGTGTGTGTGTGTGTGCGTGTGTGTGCGTGCGGGTGCGTAGCTGTCAAAGAGCAATTATGGTGACAATGTCCTCAATGTTCCGGACGGCTCATTTTCATATCAGAGGAGACCGTGATGTTTCACAATTTGATTAATGTGTTTTCAGAAGGACATGTGCAGCGTGCGGGGATGTATTTGTGGGAAGGAAAAAAAAAAAAAAAAACCCCACGAAATCCCACACAGGCAAAAACACGTGCACATGGAGACGAGATGGATGCGAGGCAGTAAATGGCTCTTAATTGATGCGCTACATCCTTTGTTTCATTATTTACAGGCCTGCCTCATTATTCTAACATTCCCAACTCTAAGTACTCCGCAGAGCTGCTTCCATGATATAAACAAATAAAAACAGGAGCTCAGAATAGCAAATGGCCCTACTTCATCATTATGGGAAGATATGGTTGTATGTGTGTGTGGGAAGTGAGGTTTACATTATTTCTAATGTGACAGAGTGTGAAGACAGTCGCTTACAATGTTCAGGTGGGACATGATTGAAAAACTGTGTGCCTTTATATACACGAATGTGTGTGTGTGTATGGGTGTTTTTTTTCCCTTTGGCTGTTCATGTCAGAGGTCTTAGATTATGTTCATTCTTAGCTGTCCAAACATGGAGCAACACACACACACACTCAAAACACACACATGTGCACACACACATTATATACTATTATACTAGTTCATGTCTGCAAAATGCTTTTCCTGTATTTGCGTTGTTCACACATCTGGTCTTTGCATTATGTGACCAGCCACAAAGCCGTCCAACAAGTTTCTTTTTGGTGAGACAAAAAGTCTGACACAGTTAGGAAAGACGCGTGTCCAGATTTAGCCGGTTTAGGAAAGGAGTGTTGTCCATCATTTCAACAGCACGGATCCATTCTCTAAACCACGACTTCTATTACATGTGAAGGTGTTAATATGTCTCATAATTCTAATAATGACCTGTAACCTGCTTTACTTTCGTGCCAGCTGCCGTCGTTTATGAGTCGGCGTAGATTTTTCCAAAGGATGTAAATGTCGCTTTGGAGGGAAAAAGTAAAAGCTGTAAAAATACAATTAAAATGCGAGATTTTCTATTTCTGCTCCATGTGCGATCACATCTGGGCGCGAGTGAGATCACATTATTCTGACATGAGCGGGTACAGGGAGGGGGGCATGCTGGGGTACTTTTTAATTGAAGGCGGGTGCTGCGCCAGACTGGCCATTATGGGTCTGAATCTTGATCTAATCCACGGAGTTAGTGGCCTTAAATAGATAATGCTTCTGTACTGGGGTGCAATCACTGCGGAGGTTGAACATGTAGTCCATGTGAGCATGTGTGTGAGAGAGAGTGAGTGTGTGTGTGTGTGTGGGTGCATGTGTGTGTACATGTACAGGGGCAGACAGCTGAAACCGAGCCAAAGTCGGACCGGCATGCCTGTAGCATGAGCAGCGAACTTTCCAGAGTAACTGAGACCTCCAGCTGGTCTCCACAGAGCGGTGTAACTTTTAACAGCGCTCCGCTCCGCTAACGTGAACCGACACTCCGGATCGGAGGAGGAGGAGGGCCTGGGTAGGACCTGGGGAAGATGAAAACTGAGATAATGATGGAGAGAGGGAGTGAGGGTGAAGGGAGGGGGGGGTGGAGGGGCAGACTGACAGCTAAACAGACTGAGAAGCGCGGCGGCAGACAGATGAAAACAAAACAAGTGTGAGAAATGCCAAGTGTGAGACTCAAAAGCGGAAAGAAGAAGAAAAAAAAATCAAATGTAGGAAAAAGAGTACCTGCCAGAAAAAACAGAGTGGAAGAAACCCCCGGCGCACTCCAAATTGCAGAGCTGGGGCATTAGAGTAGCTTGTCAATCACGACCCCCTTGACACACACGGAGCAGGTGAGCCGAGGTTTAACTGATACACACACCGACGAGTCAATTACAGGCCAGCGAGGCAGAATGTCACAGCCGCCCGGACACTAAACCGACGGCTTAACCTCCTCACACCGCATCAATATGCCTCACCGGAGAGGGGGGGGGGGGGATGCTGGTGGAAAGTGAAGGGGTGCATGCATAGTGGGCCGTCACACACATGAAAGCACTCGTGTCATATATTTGTGCTTTTTATGCTTTTTAAATTCAAATATGCACATGATATTGTGGTTTTAAGATTTCCAGCAGCAGGAACTTAAAGCATGATTGATGGAATTTCACCCTTGGCCTTGCTCTCGCAGAGTCAGCCGGTGCAGCTCGGGGCTTGACGCGCAGATTTCATCGCTTACTTCGCCGTAAAAATCGACGCGGTCGCCGTAAGACGCTGGGAATGTGCAAAAACACAGCGCCGCTGCCAGGGAGCGATTTAAACTCGTCCTCGAAATACTCGGGCTGCGACGGAAGCCGACTGATACTTGCTCACGCCGCGGCATCACGTATACAGATTCTGTTAGCATGAGGTCACTGATGGAGGGCGATGGTGTGTTCAGTGGACGCTCTAAATGGTAAAAACCAAACTTGAAAAATAAAATACAGGAAGACATCAAAAGACATCAAAGAAGAGTAAAAAGCATGATTTGATATAAAAATATATTAGTATCAGTATCAGTAATATTCACAGCAACATGCTTTACTGCACATGAGTGAGAAATACAATGGAGATGTTTTTTTCTGCGCGGAAAAAAAAAATCCTTGCAATGAAAATAAATCCCATTCTTCCACTGCTTCCGAAATGGCCCGGTCATTAACACTGACACAGCGTCCGACGACTCTGACACCGAGCCTAATCTGGGGGCTTTTGCACAATCCAATACCAATGTTTTGTTTGGCGAGCGGCTCGTCTGAAATATTAGAGTCCGGCAGCAAAGAGCGTGAGCCGAGGCATTATCAGAGTGGC
>JAOXYL010000010.1:2676758-2689774 GCA_028564955.1 Terapon puta
TGAGGCTCTTCTTAATCAATGTGCCAAATTTCACAACTTTTTACCATACGGTTCTCTGGGCTTCCATAGACTCCCATGGCAGAAGAAAGAGGAATAATAATAATAATAATAAGAACACTAACAAACACAATGGGTTCCTGCAGCTTCGCTGCTTGGACCCCAAATATTAGTGGTGAGCTAGGAAACATTGGGCCTCATCCTCTGGGGGCCATGAATGGACGTTCAATAGTTGAGATATTTTAGTCTGGTGGACCAAGCAGACAGCAGATGTTGCTAGGAACCAAATGGACCAGTGAGGACCTTTACCACGCACGCACACACACATGCACACACACACGCACACACACACCTTGCGTCCATCTCAGTGAGCCGTGTCCATTGTCCAGATGTGACACTAGCTTCACGAGGCCAGTCTTGTCCCCCGGTTGCAGCCTTGTGCTCTCTGACTCACTGGCCATCGGCTTCACATTAATCAGCCAATTATCAGCCGTGGCCAGCGACGTTGCCGCGCCAACCCGGCCCCCTAATCCAATCACCTTGGGGAAGCGGGTCAGGGGGTGCTCTGATTGGATAACCCGGGGCTAGGTCGCCGCGCCCATGACCCGCCGCTTTGAATCGGTAATGATGTTAATATTCTCCATATGGCGGCGTGTGTGCGCGAGAGGTTTGTGTGTGTGTCCCCGAGTGCAGAGCCTATCCGCGGGCTGAGCTGAGCCCCCGCGTTAATGGCCGGTGGAGAGGGAGGTAAGAGCCAAAGCAGCACTATCACCCTCCCTGGGGCAAACCTCTCGACGCTGCCACTTCCAGCCCTCTTTCCAAATCCTCTTTCCCAGACTTCAGCTCCTCTCGTTGGCTGCCGCACAGTAGCCCTCAGCGCTGAGTCCCAGACCGAGGTCCACTTTGTTTCCATCAGCCTCGCTACTTTGGCATCCGCACTTTCACTTCCAAAGAAACTCTTGATTTAAGAGACGATCTCAGTATAATGAACCCCCAATTTTGGGCTCCAGGACTGTGATGAGAAATGTTTTCCAATACAATGAAGAGAGTAAGTGGGTGACTTGCTTGTTTTTGTTTTGACGGCGAGAAAAGTGGTATAAATTGTATCTTTAAGATACAAAAAGCCGGAATCACTTAAATGTATGGGAGGAAAAAAAAAAGATGAAAATCCACCAACGCTCAACCTCAACTCAAGATTTTAAAAAGGAAAACCTTAATACACCATACTTGTGTGCTTTAATTAGGAGAGCTATAATGCACACGGACAAATTGACACTTAAGCAACACTGAAATTGAAATATTTAAATGTCTGTCTGCCCGCCTTGATTCTGCCTCAATTTCATCCCCATCCTTCTGACTGCTACCTCTCCTCTCTCTCTCTCTCCATATGCTCCCATCTGTGAGGTGCTTTGCTGCATCTCCTGTACTATCCACACACGCACACACACGCACACACACGCGCGCACACACATGCACTCACCTCCTTCACTCCCACCCCTCCAGCTGCAGCCCCAGCCGGCTCCACACAAAGGCAGGCCAAATGTATGCTAATGAGAGCCAGGCCAATGGTGGAGCCGCACTCATTTTGAGAGGAAATGGCTTTCAATAATGGCGGCCCCCGGGGGGATTTTGCACAAAGTTCAGCTCCACTTTGAAAAATGCATTCAATTCACTGCTGTGTCTGCTCTCTCTTTCTCCTGTTTTTTTCCCCCCTCGATGAGAAAAAAAAAAAAAAAAAAAAACATTCCCGGAATATATTCACGTTCCCTCCTCCTCTTGCCTCTGTATTTACGCTGGGGGAAGGCGGAGGAGTTTTGGGGGCTGAGGAGTCATGATTTATCTTTACAGAAACATCAGAAACAAGAACACAAACATGCGAGTTTGAATAGCGTTCAAACTATCTGGCTCCTCTGACTTTTTTTTTTTTTGTGCCTCTGCTCTTCTGCTGAGGCAAATGTCCCCAGAAGCATGTTAAATGTACCATATGCATTTCAAACGGATGATGTCCTATGGGTCTTGGGCCTAAAAATACTTCAAAGGGGAGATGAACAACAGTTAAGTAACAATGAGAACATTTCTGGAGGTAATGAACACTATTTGAACCTGACTTGTTATCTTCACACCAGAGAATATGATGGCTGCTGCTACTTTATCACTAAAATAAATGTGAACCATGTGAGCTGTCACTATACTGCATATCCAATATTTCAACCAAAGCCTGGTATTGTGTGTAGTTTGTTTATCATTATTACCAATTAATCAGCTAATTATTTTTCAATTCATTCTATAAAATATCAGAAAATGGATAAAAATGCCAGCCATGATAACGTCTTTAAACTGCTCGTCTCGGCTCACAGGAGTATTACACGACTACACACTAACTAAAAAACAGAATTTAATAATTGATAAATTTATATTGAAAAAAAAATTTTAATTATTGCATGGTTAATCATTCCTCGGGAAAAAAAAAAGAAAGAAGAAAAGCCCATCAATCATTTCCCGTAGCCCGAGGCGACGTCTTCAATAAGCGTCTTCGGCAATAAAATGCAGCACGCCACTTTCATTTCTGCCGCTCTGAATGGCTGGCAAGGTTTTCAATTTTCCGGACTTGCTTCAATTTTATTACGTAGAAAGTTTTCATAAGTGGGTGGCATGAACTGTCTTTTTTCCCCGTGGTAATGTACATAAGTATAGTTTAGACTGAGCAGTCAAAGGTCCTCCGAGTCTCCCTCTGTCTGTCTGTGTTTGGCTTTGTCTCCACAGTTACAGCTGGCTGGTCTTCCTGTCCCTCTGCTGCTTGCTCATGTCCCTCCTTCCCCCTCTCCTTCTCTCTCTCCCAGATTCTCGGTGTGTCTCGCCCCCCCTCCCTCCCCGAGCCGGTGCTGATGTCTGCGCTCCCTGGTGCCTGTCATATCAGGAGGGGCAATAACCCGTGAAATGACTGTTCTCTTTCTCTCGCTCTCCTCCTCTCTCCGTCCCGGTGTCCCCTCTCTCTCTCTTCTCCCCGTTCTCCTCCTCTCGCCACGCCACTCCGCCCTCCACTTAGCCGTCGGGCTCGCGTGCATCACGGAGGTGGCGCGAGCACGAGTCAGGTAACGCTGCGGCGGCTCAGACTGACGCTGCTGAGAAACACTCGTGTGGAGAGTGGAGGAGCCGAGAAGGTGCACGTTGGGCGAGAGAAGGTTTAAACAAATAGGAAGGACGTGTGCAGTTCCATTAAACCCACACTAGAGGTTATACATTCTTCATAAGAGCAAACCATCCTCTGTGTGTGTGTGTGTGTGTGTGTGTGTGTGTGATCATCCTGCCTGTGCCATGCTCTCTGGAGAGCTGAACACTCCTATTCCTGGGATGAGTAGACACTCCCAAGGCAAACACTCCAGATTTAATTATAAGCTCCAAAGAGGATTAGTCTGCGCCGTGTGTGTGTGTGTGTGTGTGTGTGTGTGTGTGTGTGTGTGTGTGAAAGTGGGGGAGACACAAAGGGAGGGAGGGGCAAGAAGTTATCCCTTCATTTCCTGCACTGAGAAATAAAGAGACACACACGCGGGGCGGTCTCACCTGGGGTGTGTGGCGTACTGCCGGTCCAGCTCTTCATAGTGGTGCACGGGCCGGGACTCAGCTCCTCTGGGCGCCATCTGTGAGGAGACACGGGACAAGTGACGTTGAGTATGGGGGCCAAAAAGGGCAAAATACCATTGAGCAAGGCACTGAAGTCACACCACACTCAGTGGAAGTCTTTCATTAAATAAAGGTGTGAAACGAGCAGCGAACACTTGTGGTGAAACATCACACGCCCACATGTGATTTAACCTCCATAAATCTGCCTTCTGTCTCAGTGGATGTACAGCGAGTATTTAATGCATGTATGTGTTCATGTGCTCGTGGCTTTGGTGGAAACAAAAAAAAAAAAAAAAAAAGGGAACACATGGGTCGGCCCACATGAGGCAACGTAAACATGTGACCACATGCAAGCGCGGCGCTCCTCAGATCAACACGTGTGTGTACGCTTCATCCAAACACACGCCATATGAAAAGAAATTACATTTAGAGTAGGTTTTTGGGCAAAGGGCTGTTCGCGCTCTCGTCCACACACACACACACACACACACACACACACACACACACACACACACACACACACACACACACACACACACACACCAGGACGTGACTGATTGAAGTCACGTCCGTGCTCGGTCGGGTAAATACTGAAAGGCTGTTCACACAGTAACAACAACAGCATCTTTGGGTCATTTTCCATCCGCGCCGAAACGCCAAAGTAGCAGAAAACCAGCTAAATCTCTTCTTCTTCTTCCATCTCTTTCTGCTGGTGAACAACTGTGGATTAAAGGGATGGTGTGGCAGGAGAGTAGGACAGTTTGCTCAGCTCGGTGAACCTCGACTCTGTCGCCTCTTTTTACGATTACTCGCGGGCGGGTGACAAATTAAAGGAAAAATCTCAACCTGACTGAACACCTGTGGAGGATTTTGGAGTGATGTACGAGCGTCTCCACCACCACCGTCGAAACACCAATATTTCCAAAAACTGGGGTTGGTTAAGAAAGCTTCCAGAGCAGCTGAGATTTACAGCTGAGTAAGTTGAATGGTGGGGTGAACTACGATCATCCTTTTCTTTTTGGTGTGAAATGCAGTGTTTTAGTGTGGATCGAACAATAACTTTGAAGAAAAAAAAAGATGCGGAGAAAGACTTCAGCGTGGTTTAAGGTTACAACAACACAAGGGTGGGGGGGCAGTTTAAACAAGCCACCCCTGAAGGCAGAGGGCGGACAAAGAGGGGAGAGCATACAGTTTCAATTATCTGTAATCTGGGCTCCACATACGAACACAGGCTGTTTACACAGCGGACATGTCATCGGTCAAACACACCACACACCAGCGTAGCTTGACACGCACACAGCAGCACATTGGTCAAACACCCACAAACGCCGCCATATGCACCATATCTGACGTGCACATATGTGCATAAACACGCAATCACAGGCTCTGGCAGACGCACACACGGAAATCTAAAGAGGTAAACAGTGATATGTTTGATCCAGACTATCAAAGCGATACAACCCCGAAACACCCACATACACAGAATTATAAATCACAAACACACACACTCTAAAGAGCCTAAATGACTCCACGCAGGACTGCTCTATCTGTGCTTTGCATGTACGTATGAGTTCAAACTCATTCTGCATGTCAATGCAGCAGCGGAACATTATCAGATATCATTAGCATGTCTCTGTAATGTAGGGAGCTCTAATGTCTCTGAATGGGAGCCAGGAAGTGAAAGCACATCAGAGCCAAGGCTGGGGCAAGGCTGCTGCACTATCCACTAAAGTGGCTTTGTGCCTGTGTGTGTATACGTGTATGTTAATATTGTGGTAGTCGGGGGAAGGCATGTGTGTCTTCGGGCGCAGGTTTAATATGATGTCGGGAAGTGAATGCTCCATCTTTGGATGGCAGCGTGTGTGTGTTAGGCCGGGGACATTATGCAAAGAGATGCATAATGTGAGGTAAAGGGGGCATTAGTCTCAGCAAGAAGCAGGGACTCAGGTGGAAGACCTTCTGTGTGTGTGTGTGTGTGTGTGTGGTAATATGTGTCGAACAAGGCGTAATACATCTTCTGAGTATGAGGGGAGGAAGGAGGAACAGGAAGAGAATGATGAGGTGGGGAGGAAATGTGTGTTTAGATAGAAATGAGTGAAACTCTTTGTCCGTTGATTGTATTAACATAATAGCCTGCAGACATAGGTCTGGATGATTCCTTTATTAACACACACACACACACACACACACGTGCATTATGGATGTCTGTCATATGGATGCTTTTCATGCGGAAGCCCATTTCCCCAAATTAGACAGCCAGCTAGTGCCAGATGATGTGCCTTGAAATACTGCCGGCTTACACTCACACACACACACACACACACACACACACACACACACACACACGCAAGCAAGCAAGTAAACAAACACACAAAACAAGTCTCAGTCTCACCATGGCAACTGGTAAAACAGCAATATGAAATTCATCCAGGTCAGAGTGAAAAACGCAGCAGTCAGACTTGTGAGAGGCCGGTCAGCGAGCAAAGAGCCTCGTCTCTGCAGCTCGGGAGGTGGAAAGCGATGACGCGCACTTCGCCACCCCTCGCCCGTCAAGTTCACGTCCTCGGCTTGAACCCGGTGACATCACGCACGCTGCCGTACGTGGCGTATGTATGCCCGAGTGGTTATCGGTGGAAAAAGTTAATGTCTGGTGCAGACGTTAGCTGACAGAGAGCCAGATTCTCTCTTGGCCTCCGAGCCAGACCACAACACAAGCACGCACACACACACGATAGGGAATTTCCTATTTCTCACGGGTGTCGTGTGGTAAAACTGGAAAGCCGAAAGACTTTGTTAATCTTGGAGTTCGCCGCGGTTGTGTGCGATCGAAGCCCAGACCGCTTTTAATACTTTCTCATCAGGGGGAGCAAATGAGCTTAACATATCAGAACAATCTTCCTTATAAAGTGCATAATTGTGTCGAGTCATTGCCGCAATCCGCCAGCTGACAAACGGGCTGACAGAATGCTTGGCGGGCGCGCGAGTGTGAACGAGCAGAAAGTCACTTTTCCATTTTTCCAAATTAGAAAGCCGTGCCTTGACAGTGCCAGATGATACGCATTGGAACACACACACACCAATCAACTCTAGCAGCACAGCTGTCGCATTCATCAGAAAGTATTGCCGGGGCTCAGGAAATGAATTTCTTGGAGCACTTTTGGCTTTGCTGAGAATCTGCGATGCTCATATGTACAATAAACCTCAAATGAGAGTCCAAATGCTTTGACACAATGCCTGAGCGGCGCTTTCATCCTGTGACTGAGATGCTCAGATTTGCTTTTTCCAAAACCGCTTTCCTCCGGCGTCTCTTTTCAAACGGCATAATTAGCCTCCTGTACTGCCATCTATTCCTCCTTCCATCCATCCATCCTTTTCTTCCTCCCTCCATCCATCTTGGATGCTAATTAAGCATGTGTCTCAGTGTGGAGCCTCTGCCTGGCACCCCACGCCCACCTCCTGTTGGCAAACTCGCCCCCCCGCGCCCCGCATCCGACTGCCGCCATGACACACAGCCGCCCCGCATCCACCCTCTCACCCACCTCCCTCGAAATCGCTGTGATGAGACTCTGCCGACCCCTCCCCTGGCGGGAGGAGAGGGAGCAGATTAAACTGAGCTGGCACAGAAACTGGCAGAGGAAGTTGTTAAAGATGCGGAGCGTGCGTAGGTGGACGAAAAAACAAAACAGGAGCAGGAACTTGTGAGGCGCGGAGCCTAACTACGAGATGCCGACAGCTGGAGATTGAACCTGGAACGCCGGATAGAGACTAACCAAAGCCATATATTTGCAGTCGCTCACTCACATACAGGTCTGCGTGTTTACACGATGCAACAGGCGACAAGGACGCCGCAAGTTACTGCATCACGGCCGGGGGGTTTAAAAGTCACCACGTTTAATTCGGAGACTAAGTTGATGTGGTTCATTGTGGCTGTGGGTTTTTCACTCGCACAGGGAACACTTGGAAAGAAAAATTCACATCTTAAATATCAGTGACGGGTAACAAGTCAATACGAGAACTCATTAGGCTGCATTTAAGGTGTGAAAAATGTTATTTTTCAAGACTGCAGTCTTTGTTTTTTTCCCCCACATTCACTAATTAGTGCATACGTGTAAAGACAACATGGACGGGCTGCAAGTATTAAAGCACCAACAGATGATGTACAAAACCTAGAAGGAAAATAGGAAAAGGATAGGGTGAGAAAATTTGAAAAATATATGTAAATGAATGATTGAAAATAAAATGGACTAAATGGAGAACATGATTGTGTGGCTTTGGGTAAAATTCAGGTGAGCTTATGGTTACATGTAAACGCGTGTCAGGGCATCAGCAAAATATATCTGAGAGGTGCAGAATATATTTGAAATGAGTTTTTTCCAGTACAGCTCATTGTTGCTCCACTGAAATGTATCATGTTAAAAGATCCAACCATTGTGAGATGTTGATTTTTTTTCCTCCTCTGCCAGTTTGGTAGTGTATTTTTCTTGTAATTAAAGCAGAAAGGTTCAAAGAGGGAATAATGGAGTGATAATAACCACTGATTGTTGAACAGGAAAGATTTACCTGATGGACTTATAACCTTACATTAACTAATACCAATGTTACTTCAGGCGCATTAAAACTACAGATATTTGCAGTTAGCTTACATTTAGTCAACTGAAACCCAACAAACACACCAGGCTGTGATCACGGTTTTTTCTTTGTTGACAAAAGGACTAGAAAGAAGATGTAAATTAGCCATGGAAACAACCAAAAAAAGAGTTTTTTTCCCAATCAAGTATCACCCCAACTCCCTCTGCTTTGTCCACCTTTTCTTTCTTTTTCATTCCCTTGTGATCACTAGCCAGCTCCTGGCCTCGCTGTCCAAACTCTAAATATGTAATGCTCTCGTGAAACGGCCCGCTTGGCATAGTTACCGACTAATAACCGACGAAAAAACCCCCGAAAAGGTCAGAGCACCTTTTTGGCGTGGGCCAAGTCCGGCCCGCTGGCACACAAGATTATGCCGCATTAGGAGGCTCCGCGTGTGTGTGTGTACCTCAAACAGGAGGCTCACTTGCCCCCCAGTGTACACTAAACACTCCCACACCTGGACCCCGCTCGCTCTGAGCTCGTTAGCAGCAGATGGCACAAACACACACACACACGCACACGGGGACCAAAGGTTACACACACTCAGACTGGAATGCAGTCTATTTTGGTAATAGGCCAATCTGCTGGTAATTGTCTTCATTGTTAGTGTTTATTTAGGTCTCAACTCTTGACCTCAGCATGGCTTTTTTACATTTACATGCAGTCGGGTTCAGCTGGACTTTGACTGGACGTGTGTGTGTATGTGTGTGTGTGCTTGTGGTTTTATATACCGATGTGAGGACGTAACAGGTAGTGTGCAGAAATGTTCCCTTCATTAGTCGCATTAGACAGACTGGAGCTCTCCGTGCTCTCGCCTCCATCACCCGGCCCTGTGCTGCTTCATCTTTCCGGGTCCGCTCGCTCTGGTTTAAACATTCATTCCGTTTACACGAAGTCTAAATAAATTGGTCGTGTTTACATGCATCAGAGCGAGAACGCATTCAAAAAGGGAGAAGTACTGATGTCACTGGCTCCAAGTGGACAAACACACATGGAGAATAAAATATGTCCTGCAACCAAAGAGAGCATCTGATTTGTTTAAGTGGCTTTTAGCCACTGGCATTTCCTAACTGGACGATTTATATCTTTTCAGAATGACAAAATGTGGAATGGGCTGCTCACTTCAAAGCTCTTATATTCTTGCTGGGTTATTCTTATTATGGCCTGAATATTTAATGTGAATCAATCGAGGTCCACCAAGCCGACTCAGTGACTTTTTAAACTTCTGGAAAATTGTCTTTGACGTAGGAAGGGGGGACCTGCACATTTTGTTACCACATGGAGCTGCAATCAACATCTTAAACCTGTTCCATGTGTGTGTCAGTGTGTGTGTGGCCGTGGCAGTGGCCATGGGGTGTTGTTTATTTACTCGGGCCGTGTCCATGTTCCTCTCCCCCTCTGTGGGTTTGTTTGCCTCCCCACTGCTCACTGAAATAACATCCAAATACCCCCGTGAGCGTGAGTGTGTGCATGTGTACGTGTGTGTGTGTGTGTGTGTGTGCGGGGGGGTAGGTGGGGGTGCATTGGTTTCTTTCTCCCCTCTCCAGGTTATGATCCCCTGAAAGGTATGTCACAGTGTCTGAATTATTTATTTATTAGGTTTTTTAACAGTTATACAGTGTGTGCTTGTGTGTGGACGGGCCGAGGTGCAGCACACACACACACACACACACACACACACACACACGCACGCTGCAAAATCCCCAACACATCTTCCCCCTCTGGTTCTGTCAAGTCACGCGTCCGCGTTCTGTGACGGCACCATCTGCACGGCGCGGGTTATTCGCCGCTCCGCCGTCCCCTCCTTGCGGTCACAGATTTGCGGACGTGGGGGTGGACGCCTCCACCAGAGACGGAGGCTTTGATGAGCGGATCCAGCTCCTCACGCCCTCCAACGGCCCCGCTGCAAATGTCGTGAGGTTGATGCGCTTGACCTTCGTGCGAGTCCTGCCAGCTGCGGAACCTGCGAGCGGGCTTTACGGGTTTTAGAGGGGTCTGTTCTCCCAGAATTCATCTGCGGCGATTTGTCTGTGTGAAGCGTGGAAAACGGAGGAGCAGCCAGATCTGTCTCAACATTTCCTGTTGCACGGATGGTCTCCCCCGGGTGCAGAATACTTTTGAGTTGGTCTCCTCTCACCTTGTAGTACATGTTGAAACTGTCGTAATAAAACGATGACGCCGTGTGTGTGTCCGTGCTGAGCGTTGTCGTCTCTTTAGCTATTGTCTTCTGAGGAGACGACGGAGCGCCACCCCGGCAAAGGGACGCACGCGCTCGCCGCTGACCCCGCTGAACCTCCCCTTTTCTTGAATTCAAGCGCGAGAGCGGCGACGAGCTTTGAAGTGAGAGCGGGGGCAAGCGAGGAGGAGAATGGGAGATTTCTATCGACTCGCAGACAGATCACACTCTGCAGTTTGCCCGTAGGCCAGAGACAAGCTGTGGGGATAAAGACAGACACCAAATAAGTCCCTGTAGGCCTTTGTCGGCCCAGATGCGGAGGAGGGGGAGGAGGTATGGGGGAGGAAAAAAAAAATAAAAATCCTCGCCCCGGCTGCTGTGTAGCATTGGAATGAAGTGACTTAAAACAAAAAAGAGGAGAGAGGGAGATGAGTGTGTTGAGCCTCGGGGATGAGCTGGGGAGACAAGGACAGGGAGGAGAGGAGGAGGAGTCCGTGGATGGAATCGCTCATTGTGACTTTGCGGAGAGGAAGGAGGGAGAAAGGTGCGATACGTGCGTGTGAAAAACTCCCGGTAGCGGCGGGTGGAGGGGTTGGGTGGAGGTGGTGGGGGTGGTGGGGAAACATAATGCTGGAATGAGATGTTCACTCTTGTCTTTGTCTCCCAGGTGTGTGAGCAGGAGTTCAGGCTGTGCCCAAGTCTGATCCTATGTATGAGGAAGTGTGTGTGTGTGTGTGTGTGTGTGTGTGCGCCAATCAAACGGTGAGATGAAAGCCAACGGCAAAGAGCAGATTATGTAAAACAACATGGGTGGTCAAAAAAGTGTGAGATTATGTCAGAATTAGGAAAATGAATGAACACGCACTCGCGCTCTTCGCCTCTCTGTCTCTGTGAACTATCAAAGTTGGAATCGGCGGCACTGATCTCTGAAACGTTATTCTGCCACACATCGTCTCCGAGGAGCCCGCTGAGAGAGGAATATGTGCAGAATATACAAGGTGTGTGAGTTCATAAACACACTATAGAAAAAAGGCCTGACTGTGACTGCACAGTACAGAACTGTGCGTCTGTATAGGAGGATTTTTGCCTCGCGGTGAGGAAGTGACTGCTGACTGACAGGGAAGACTGCTGCTAGACGCCGAGACAAGACGGAAACAGACATCCACGAGACGGAGGTATTAGAGAAACGTCTCAGGGTTGGACGCAAGATGGATGCTCTACAAATGACAGAAATCGGTAAATTAAAGGTGGTTCTCATCAGCAAAAGAATGGTTACCTTCATATCTACACAGTGGAGTAGATATAGCACATTATCATATCATTGAAAAAAGTCTTGGACAACATGCTGGATGGTTGGATGGATGAACGATGGATGGATGGATGAACAAGTACGTCCAGTTTATAATTATTTCCAAACCTTAATCAAGCATTTTAAGGTGCCCAAACGTAACGAGCTGTGACAGAACATGTCATGCATGTGTATTTGAGGAACATGGAGAAAGATTTTGTTGTTTAGACGAGGGGGCTTGTTGGCCAGTTACGATGAAATCCACCCCTCATCTTAATCCTCATCTGCCGAGTTAACCAAAATATGGCTAAATACTAAAAATGGCTAAATTCCAAAGCGCATTAAGCAATAACAGCGATTTGGAGCGTGGTCAGGAGACAAACGGACCGAGCAGGAGTAGTTTGAGGACTTTTAATGAATGTTTGAATAGTTTGCAGTGAGAACGAGTCCCACTTTGGGTTTCTTCAAGCTGACAACAGCCACTGACTTCGCCAAACACCCTAATCCCTTGAAAAAACCACCCTCCGTCCCCAACTATTACCCTTATAGGCCGATGTGATTCTTTTTTATTCATTTTTTTTGTGCATGCACTTGATGGGAGTGAAACTTTCTGATGTGCTAACAATCAATACCCAGTGGCGTCAGGTAATTTTACCCGTTTCAAAAGCGAATTAACTTGCTTTTAGAATATTCATGAAGCATCAAATGTGCCTTATTCTGGAGCGTTTCGAGGTATTAGTGCAAGAAACAATTCAATTTGCATTGCAAAACATGGATTTATCTCACCTCACAGGCACATACCTGAGCTCCCAATGATCTTGTGAGGGTGAATATTGAACTTAATGGCTTGTGAAGGGAGGGGGGGGGGGCGATCTTTGCAACGTTTCTTTCGTAATTACCGCTTCAGCCCTCGCATAAGCAGAGAGCGACCTCGTGTAAGCCTCCTCTGTCGTTTCCCCTCCTGTTCGGCCTGTTTTCCAGTAGCAGCAGCATGTTCGGAGTAATTCTGGGGTGTATGATCCAAACACTAACTTGTGGCGGGGGCCTGTGTAATTACACGGGCCAGAATAGCACAGAGCCCGGTCCGGAGAGTCGGGACCAACCGGCAGCCTTTAATCAGTGCGGGCCTCAACTACTGCTAAGGAACGTGTGTGTGTGTGTGTGTGTGTGTGTGTGTGTGTGTGTGTGTGAGACAGAAAGACTGGGGTGTGTGTTTGAGCGTCGAGCGAGGGTGATCTCAGCGGGGGGTCACGAGGAAACCGGGATCAGGAGACTGCAATTCTTGTAATTACTGAATTATGGGAT
>JAOXYL010000010.1:2837623-2853743 GCA_028564955.1 Terapon puta
AGTGCCTAACTGGTTTTCATCTTTTCTTGGCGATAAGAAAATAACATTAATAGCTTCATGCTTATAATTTTCATAGATCCAGATGTTCAAAAAACACAAAAAAATCATATACTGCGACGTCAATGCCAGAACAAGCATACGTGTATATAGTGTCATATAGTAGAGAGCACTTTACTTTCTGAATGTAAAGAAACATAAGTGGAATTTTGCAGGGAAAAGAAAACATGAGTTTAAGAGTTTAAACAGACCCTAAAACTGTGCTGTCATTACTGAATGTCTCACCAGTGCAAGATTTATAACAGGTATGTCAAAGTGTGATTGACATGCCGGCTGGTACATGTTCAAGACGCCCCCCTGCATCCTGTCACATGTCACACACACACTCACACACACACACACACAGACAGTTGGTGGTGGTGACATTTGTGAAGTCTCACAGAGGATGACCATAAATCCCGGTTTTTATGAGCGACTCGGCTGAACCGCGCCGGCCGCGTCGCCTTGACATTCAAGACCACGCAGGCCCCGGAAAGAGCGCGGGGTTCCAACTCCCTGAAAGCGCTGATTGATTTGCCTCATGGGGGCAGTGAAAGCCACTCACTGTTAGGGTCAGGCTTGTTTCTGTTTATAAAAGTCTGCCTTCATTACCATCATGACAAGTGGACGTTTGGCAGACGGCGGTGTTTGGATTTGAAACATTTTAAAGAATTGCACTTGCGCGTATGATTGATATCAGTGTAAGTGTTTCTATATGAAATGACATCAGGACATACGGTCGGGGTTGAAGCTGACTGAACAGGCGGTACATTTGACTTTGGAGAGCACAGCCAAGCAGCAATCACCTGCACTTCTGTTTAGTGGAAAGAGGAAGGGAGAGTGGATCCTCCAGGCTGGTCTCCAATCAAGTCATTAGAAGTAGGTGGAGCCTGAGCCAAACTCCCACAACCTGGTCCAAACACAAAAGCGGCAGCGCTCCCTGAAAACACCAAAAACTCAGGTTTCCGTGTGCTCGGTTGTGATGGGGTTCGGAGAGACGCTTCTGTTGGGGTCTGCGCTTCTCCTCTCAGGCGCCGGTCTCTGTGCCGCCACGCAAAACTGGTCGAACGTCAGCGCCAACGAGGCCCCGAGCCCGCAACCAAAACCGACGACCTTACAGCTGCAGAGTCAAACGCAGTCAAACCAGACGGAGCGCGGCGGCCCGGCCCCCTCCCCCGTCACCTACCGGCTCAAGATCCACCAGCTCTGGAACCCGGCTGTCCCCAAACCAACGCCCCAGCAGCCTCCTGTGGAGCTGACCTCGGAGCAGCCGCAGCCGAGGGAGACCGTCCAACCTCCGAAGTCGTTAATAAAATTGCAGGTCCGAGGCCCAGATCTGAACCCGCCTGTCAAACAGGAATCAAAGGTACTTTTAAAAAAAAAAAAAAAAAAAAAGTTTTTACCCTCCTGACTTCTACGCAGTCTCTTTGATCTGCTGCGCCAATTGAGCTCAGTGTAATTCAGTCTGAGTGATGCTGTAGGTGTCTGTGTTTGAGCAGCGGGCGCCGGGGCCGGCCAACAGCGTGGCGGCGCGCTGTGGCGAAAGCGAGGTCACCGTAGAGGTCAACCAGAACTTCTTAGGTAATGGCTGCCGATTACGTGTTTGAATTGATCCATTGTGGGGTACTTTTTTTATCTTTTCTTTTTTTTTGTCTCCACTTCACGTAACTTCTGCTCTGATGTCTGAAAAAAGAGGAGGGTCAGGTTGGAGGCCCATATTGGAGCGGTGAAGATGGGATTACTGCAAATGGCACAGACTATGGAGTCGGCGATCAATATTATGTTTCCTCTTATTTCTTCACTCGGAGAAGGAGCGTTCTGTTTGGCCGTTCGGGGCGCTCAGATGCTGACTTCACAGCGCTGCTTTAAGTAACCTTTTTTATTTGTCCTGTGCCTGAACCTCCACTTGCTGTGAGTGTTATTGACCAGGGTCAGGGAGAGAAATGGCCTCCAGTAATGGTCCCTATTTCAGCTGCACCTTTTTCCTCTCTTGCTCTTAGGGAACGGTCAGTTGATCCGCCCGAGTGATCTGACCTTAGGAGGTTGTGCTGCACTGGGCGCCGCCGACCACGTCCTGAAGTTCCAGACGGAGTTGCACGGCTGCGGCGGCACGCTGATGGTGCGCGGCCTTTTACCCCCCCTTTTTGCTGTCCGTCGTTCGCTCTTGTTGTGTTTTTTAAAGTCGCTGTAACTGCTTTGTGCCTTTCCAGATGACCGAAGACTTCCTCATCTACTCCTTCTCTCTGGTGTACTCCCCGACGCCCATCGGCAGCACCTTCGTTTTAAAGACCAGCCCTGCCCGGGTGATAGTCGAGTGCCACTATCGGAGGTAAAGCCTCATTATTCGGCTCCCCCGCCCTCTTAACCTGCAGAGCCCAGTACTCCCTGTGCTTTTAGAAAGATTATTCAGGCGATCTGCAGGTCTTTAAAAAGCACAGAAGTCACTTCTCTCGACTGAATTCCCTTCCTGACAAAGCTCCTGGATATTTTTCCAGCAGCAACATTACTTTTAAAATGTTTCTGTTTGTGACTGTAAGCTGTTGGAGACATTCAACCTTCATGCAGCTGCTGCAGGAGGCTCATATTCTCATACTAAATGAAGAATTTACTTAAAAATGATCTTCATGCTTTTTTTTTTAAATGGGTTCCAATACTGCAAAAAGTGATATATTGACCATCAAAAGGTCTTTAAAGTCTTAAATGTGGCTCCATGTGAATCCTGTTCTTGTTCTATTCACCTCTGTATTATGATTCGTCGTCCTCTCTCCTCTCCTGTCTCTCCTTTTACGAGACGGTGTCCACATTCTCCCTCCTCCCAGTGAAATGCCCGTCCTCCCTGTGTTTGTCCCCGCAGGAGGCACTTTGCGAGCAGCGTCGCCGTGATGCCCGCCTGGAGGCCGTTCGCCTCCAACGCGCCGGCGGAACAGCAGCTGAGCTTCTCCCTGCGTCTCATGACAGGTGGGGACGCGTCGGAACGTCGCGGCAACCGCTCCGCCGCCGAAGCTGCGCGGTTAAAGCTTTGATTCGCGCCAGACGGTTTGGGCTGATTTCCCCCGGCGGCCGGCTTAATTGCAATCACTCTGGGCCTCGCAGGCTTTGCAGGGGGGACTCGCTAAAGATGCTGGGCGGCGACTTGGTAAACAGGAGGGGAAACTTTTGATGCATGGTGATGAGGCGAAATTACACGGCTTGTAGGCCGCAGCTGACCCGACAGGGGTCACCTGACGCAGTAAAGTGATCAATAAACAGCTGATTGTGCCTCCTAATGAATTCCAAGCTCCGCACTGCAGACGGCGACTGCACCAAATTGTTCATCCTCAAAGCCGGCCTCGCAGAACGTCTCCTGTGATTTACTCCTTGCAATATTTGCTCGGACTGTACGAAGTTATGGAGGAAATTATGAAAGTTTAAAACTCATTTTGGCAGGCGCAGACCCTCATCTGTTTTGTATCCAGGTTAATGATGATGATGCTACATCTGTAATCCATTTACCGCTTCTTTTAAAGTACTTTTCTCTTATTGTCGCAGTACCTATATCCTATCCGCAGCCGCTGCACTGACCCGGTCCTCCCCCCGCCCCCCCAACCACCCCACAGGCATCATTTTAAGTTCCATCTAATCAGATTGATGGCCCCAGCATTGCTTTTTCCACTCTGTATTTGATTAGAGGGCTGGCAGTCGCCGAGGCCTTCGAGCGTCTACTTCCTGAGTGACGTGATGCACATCGAGGCGGCGGTCCTCCGGGGTCACCACGTCCCGCTGAGGGTCTATGTGGACAGCTGCGTGGCCACCGTGACCCCGGACCCCAACTCTCGACCCAGATACGCCTTCATCAGCAACCACGGGTGAGAATCAGGGATTTCACTGTGTGTGAGAGTGAGCCCGAAACTGACACCACATATAAACTCTAACATAGCTTATATATCAGATAGTCATAATAGTCAAGATTTAGGTTTGCATATCATACTGTACCTGATGACCGGAGCGTTTCTCTGTTTTCGAACATGTGTCGCCATATAAGGTGTTTACGTGATGCTAAGCTGACGGGAGCCAAGTCTTACTTCATGCCGAGGAGCCGGGAGGATAAACTTCACTTCCAGCTGAAAGCCTTCAGGTTTCGCCAAGATCGCAGGAATTCAGTGAGTGCAGCCAGCGCGAGACGTGTTTATACAGTTTGGGACCGCCGGTCGTGGATCACGCGGTCGGACGTTTTTTGGCTTTTGCGTCTCTTATTCGCACAGTCCGACCGGCCAGCTTGACGGCCGAGGTGTCACTTTGATATTGTTTTTCAGCTCCTTTGTTAGTCTCTTATGTGCTAAGTTGGCACACGGTGTATACATTAGGAAGTGTTGTTTGAAGAGCCAGTTGTTATCTGCACTTATTTCAAATACTTTCCGACTGAGGAAATGAATGTCCTCCCAGGTAACATTAAACTATAATAGAGGTTGAGGAAGCCAGGAGCTGTGCCATAAATATAAGCCAGAATCAACTCAGAAAACCCTTTTTGTGGGCAACATTAAATCTTTTTTTTTTTTAATAGGAAATTCTATTCCCAGATGCAGCAGACTGCCTTTGACGAATCCAGCAAACAAAAAAAAAACCTTTGTTTACTGAGGTTTTGGTGCAAAGGATAGTTATTGTACAACAGAAAAAAAACCTCAAATGTGGATATAATGGTTCCAAAAGCAAACATCAGACCCAAAAATAAAAAGGGGAGAGGAATGCCATGAGCTCCGTTTTCAGCTGCAGATCAGGGAGGTGCCAAGCTAAATAATTTCAAATTAAATGGCTTATATTCCGTCTTAGTGATACTTAATCCGCACTGGAGGTGTTGAACTGTTGCAGACGGGGCCAAGTTATATTTACAGTGTGTCTACATTTGAGTTTTTACCCCCCAAAACAGCAGAACCTGATCTAGTGTTTTATACAGTCAGGGTTTCAGATTTTTAGGGTGCTGCATTAATCTTGTTAACTTCTGAGCAATTCCAAAAAAGCACACCTGTGAGAACATCACGGAAAGATTTTTATTACTAGAATGCAATCTGTGTAATATATGGACCAGCGCTAACTCGCATTCAATACTGAATATTAATCTATTTTTCACTTCCTCACAGCTCTACATCACGTGCCACCTGAAGGCGACATCAGTCTCCGTTCCCATCGACTCCCAACACAAAACGTGCTCCTTCCTGACTGAGGCCAGCAGGTACGTTCCCACAAAGATAATTCAGGGGAATATGTATATTATTAAATGTATATTTGCAAGCATTCACCCCTTCACGAAACTAGTAAAAACATACAGTGAAGTATTCTTTGTGGGTTATTATGACTGTGATGCTATAAAGCCTCTCTGACGTGAAGCTTTTTTTGGCTCTGGGCAGATGGGTGGCATCAGATGGAGACAATAAGGTGTGTCGCTGCTGTGAGACCAGCTGCAGCAGGCAGAGGCTGAAAAGGAGCCTCGCAGCAGATGACGGTACAGTTTACACAGGCAGCAGCACATTTCACTCAGGAATGAACCCTGAGGAGACATTTTGACACCGCATCTAACGCATTTACATCTGTGACATTTTCAGTACAATTCCCCAAAAAATAAAAGTATTTTTACGTCCATTTAGCATTTTATGGTTGAGTATTGGCCACAAAGACTGAAATATAATCAGCAGATGAGCAACAGGTCTGGCCCATATTTAGATAAGCTACCTTGTTTTCACTTGGCACACAATGTGTATCCATCTTTAGAGGATTGATTTTTAAGTTAACTGTCCAACCGATGGGTCGTAATGTGAAGGGTTGAATCAGCTGGCTAAATGTACCAAGTAGAATTATATTTCTTCAATCTCGCAATTTGGACTTGTCAGGTCTGCAGTGGGAGGGGACGGCTGCTCTGGGTCCCATCCTGCTGGAGGAGCTGACAGAGCCGAGTCCAGAGCCGAATCCGGACCCGGCCCCCCTTCTCCAAACACATCAAGTGACTCCAGCAGGTGAGGAGGCGTCAGTGGGGTTAACAACATGACTGGAGGATAGATTAAAATTCACCTTTCTGCTCTCGACTGATGATTCTAAAGACGATAACTACTGGAGTCGATAACGTTGGTTTGCTCGTCGTCCTCCCTCCTTTTTCAGTTTCCCTCTCTTCACCGGCCCTGCTGTGTGGACTGGGTGCGGCGCTGGCTGTGGTGTTGCTGGTCTTCACGGGCGCCGCCATGCGCAGCCATTTCCTCAAACCCACTGGGTATGCAGTTTGCACCTGATTTAAGACAATAAAAAATTTATAACGGAGCCTTGTTTTTCCCTTTTGTTTCTGTCGAGGGGGGACAAAGGACAGAGAAGTTATCTTTTCTTTTCCTCCCCTAGCTGATGACTAAAAATTTAGTCTCAAGAACCAAACCCAGATTCTAAAATGCACACGTTTTACTGCTCAACAAATTAGATTCTCCACCTTTTTAAGAGTTGTTTTTTATTTAAACTTACAGTATTCCTCTGTGGGAGATGGCTTTGTTTGGTTGTATCTGTACAGTACGTTGCTCAGAGGCCTCTGTGCTGTTTGTGTTATAGGCTTTCTGGGGTTAAAAGGGGTTAAGCCGTAGTGTCCAGCCTTGCAGAAAATGACCTGGTCATAAAATGTATGCTGTGTGCACAATGAGGTAGTGTTTATTGCTCTATCAATCAGCATGCTTTAATACCAGGCAGGGTTTTACACTTTTTTTAGATTCATGGTGCTGAATATAGTAGAGGTTTTCATAATGTGCAGGGGCGTTTTAAATGAGTGGGCTGAAGGGGGGGCTACCCACTGTACAAAGACAAGAAAAGCAAATGCACGAGGTACACAATGACCCAACGTGCTGGCCTTTATGGTTAATTCATGCATGGATGATTTGTATGGTTAATTTTTTTAGGTGGCCTGCAGTTAGTCCAGCCATTGTCCGGATCTCTGGGAGATAATTTAATACACACCAATACAACGGAGCTGCCATGTAATTCACTTGAGCTGCGTGAGATTTTTCCATCTTTATTCTAATCCGCATGGAAAACAAAGAAATCCTGCAAAAAAAAAAAAAAAGAAAAAGAAATGAAATGAAAGGCGGCACCGCTGGTTCATGCTGCGAGGTAAAACATAAAATACCATCCTAGTAACAATAGTCATATTTTAGCTTCGGGCCATTTTTGGCTTTTCCCTTTAATTCACCTCCTCCAGCTTTCTGCCAGTGGCGGAGCATTCGTGAAATGGGGCTCATCATGAACTGTTGCTCACAAGCCCAGGAAGACGAATAGACATAATTAAAAAGCCCATAAAGGCGAGAGCAGGGGCTTTTATTACAGTAATATGTGAAGGCCTCGGTTTAATGGGGTGTTTGTTCCCGTGTGCGGGGCTGACGGCTGCGCTAGTTTACTGCCGGAGCGATGCTGACCCCCTCCCATCCCCAACGCACCGGGGGCTAATAAAAAGCCAGGCCTAACGATGCGGCAGCGGGACGCACGGCAGCGACAAGCGCGCACACGCCGAGGCACAGTGATGGACACGAGCCTCTCCCTGGAAGGAGTCATCGAGGGTGTGTGTACGGGGAGAGGATGTGATTGTGATGTTCAGATAAGGGAGAAAGAATAGAGAGCGAGATGAGAGCAAGAAATTATCGGCCTCTGGCTGTCCAGTATGAGTCCGACTGTCTCACTGGTGGACAAGTTTGACAGTTTAAAGCTGCATTAATCGATTATTTTTGCCCACTTAGAGGCAGAGGAACAAGCTATTAAGACAACATCGACATATTGTCACGTCATAAAGTTGACACGGGGAACAGTCGCTCATTTGGACATCTAGCAGACAGGGAGGCATATTCACTCACTTTTAGCTCTTTTTGTCTCTCCACCAACTCCTGAGGGAAATATGGCTCTTTGGATGCTTCAGTAAAGATTCAGCACCGGTGACTAACTTCGTCTTCCAGCCTTTCACACACATGTAAGCCATTAATACTAAAGAAATAAAAACACTTTTGCAGCTTCAAAGGTAAAACAACTGGAATTTCTGTGCTTACGGATCGTACGACAAATATCAAATCAGCTCAAAGTTTCTCACGTGCTTACGTTCTGGCAGAGTTTGCAACCACAGAAATACCAATTGTGTAACTAGTGGACACTTGTGACTGCCCAGAATCATCTCATCACATGGCCAGATATCCTAGCAACACCCCTCCTGAATGTGCACCAAAAGCATTTCCTGCACAATTTAATTTGGGAAAACGGAGCTCTTCCACAGAGTTTCATTTTGGAGGGCTGAGATGCTTTCCTTTATTACACTCTGAGATACGGGCTGCGAAGAAAAGTGCTTTTCTTTTTACATAAAAAAAAAAGAAAAACTTGCCTGCAGCTTTAAGAGGAGTCAACAGAGTGTAAAAGGTGTTAATGTCTTGTTATGGCCGCAGAGGATCATCACCATCATCATCATCATCATCATCCCGGAGATGCTCGCCCGCCCACAGCTGTCTAATGGTTATGGCGGCGCGGGCCCAAGTTGACAAGCAAAATGGCAGAGAGTCCTGAATCAGCCATTTTCCCCAACAGGATGTGTGACCCCGGGGCACACACACACACGCACACATGCGCTCTCACTCCCATGCACGCACACACACACACAAGCCATCAGAAGTAATGGCGTGTGTCCAGTGGCGGGCAGGGAGAGTCCTCTCATGTCTGGCAGCCATAACGATATTATTGCTGTAGATGGAGCGTGCTGGGGAATATTGTTCCACGCCGTTGGTATGCTGCAGACGTCCACCCGCACCACACACACCGGCGGTGATGACAGAAGCCGCCATTAACGCCAGACTTGCCGGTTGATGCTTTTGACAAGCGCCCAAAACATGTGGATCCCTCCCCCGACGAACACATGAAAACACGAAAACCCGCAGTTATTTTCAAGTGAGGAGTGGATTTATGCGTTTTCCCCCAACAAAGACGGACATAGGTGACCGTTACAAAAAGAGGTGGCGCTGTGTTATTACCCCGCGCCTTTGAAATTCATAGCAGACAAGTCTATCTTTTACAAGAGATACTATCTTCCTTAAAATATTCACTCCTTTGAATTAGAATAAATATCAAAGGCTGTTTAATTTAAGCCATGAATGCTCATTGTGCTATTATATGCCTCTGATTCAGATTGCAATATTACATCTGGGTCTGGTCTGGAGAGTACGCGTGCACACAAACATGCGCGCGACCTCTGTCCAGGCCCATAATTAACCCTCTTAATTAAGAGGGAAAAAAGTTGCTAACGAAGGAAATGGATTTAATTAGCTCGGTTTTAACTCAGGCCCACGTGCGCGCCGTTAAACACACACGCACTCCGGCGCGCGCACCCACGCGCACACACAAAACAATTAAGCCTCTTTTATCCTAGCTAATGGCTTCAGTGACTCAGAGCCTTTCTCATTAAGACTATCAATAATATGCTGATTACATGCATCCACCGGTCTCCTTTATCGGGGCACAAAGGGACGAGTGTGTGTCTCTGAGGTTTCAGGGGTGGGGCGGTCTGTCTGCACGACCTTATCTGCCGAGATAGACGTTTGAATTGTTTGGCTGGAGAAGCTAAAAGAGGGCCCCGCTTTGCCGTGTCTTTATTTTCTGCCGTTTATCTTATCAAAAGAGGCCACGTGTGTCTTTCACGGGGAGGAAATGCCTCTGAAGTTGCGCTGCTGAGGGTTTTATTGGGGCCAGATAATAGAGTGAGGAGTGAGTGTGCGGCTGTAGATCTGTCAGCTTGTCCGACTGTGGCTCTCAGTCAAATAAGTTCCTGCCTGACTGTGGAGCTGTCAATGAATCATATACAGCCACATATTTATACATATACTGCTTGTATTTAACATTTAACATTACTTTGGATGAATAATTAGACATGCAGTTAAATAGTCCTTATACCAGCTTTTAAGGCCATGTGCTCAGCAAACACCAAACCGCATGAAAAACAACACGCACAGGGCCCCTCTGAGTAGCACATCCATCAGTTTGAAGGCTAATCGAATGTCAAAACACAGCACGATGGATTATAATAACACGAGACAGGATTTTACATATTTGGAAATACATCCTCTGTTTCTGCGATTTCAAAGCAAACAGATGAATTACGCCGTCCAAGTGATGACGTAATCTGTTGGGAGAGTGTAGGTGTTTCATCTGCTCACAAGATGCTGATGGTTCAACTTTTTTTCGCCAGGTGACGCTGCATAGAAAGTAAGGAGATCAGAAAGATGCACCTACTCGGATAATGTAATATACCCAGTCCTGCAATAAATACGACCATTATGAGTTTTTAGCTCTGCTTGTGGTGGAGCTGGAGGAATGTTGGTCAATTGAGCAATCCACCACTTCAGGCCAGACTGAAACACAATATCTGGACAAACAGTGGATGGATTGCCAGTAATGAATCCATCAGTGGCCCCTCGACTTTCCATCAACTTTCCCATCAGCCTTAACTGCACTGTTTTAAATTCGAATTAGCAAATGTTGGCACGCTAACATAGTTAACTGAGATGGGGAACATGTAAACACTTAACATGCTAGACATCAGCTTCAAGGTGTTTATGACATTTTGCCCATCTTATGCGATTCTCAACGTTTTTGAGTCATGCAGCTATGGCTACGTTTCCCCCACAAGAGTCAATAAAGTTGAACATTTGCATCTATATATCACTCACATATCATATCGTCTTTTTCACCCGATGCACTGGGGTGTGTGTGAGTGTGTGTTTTCGGTGGAGAGTAAAGTGAGACAGACAGGCGTCTGTCACACGGACAGGAAGACAATAGGCCTGTGCTTTGACCTTCAGTCTCTTCCTGTTGTAACAGACACTGGGGGTCTCTCCCAGAGGAGGAGAGAGGAAAGCGGCGGCTTGACCCGCAGAGCCGCACCTTCACCCCCGCCTCTACCCTGCATCCCTAAACATCCCTGATGGGGGCTGCCACGCTGCCTCTGATCTTCACTGTTTTCCACTCGGTGCTATTGTGAGATTTGTTTTTCATTCATGTTCTAAGAGTCTCATGTGGCCACCTGTGGAGCTGACAGACACACTGGTTCCCAGCATCCTTTTTTAAACCGTGACTGGGTGTGAGATTGTGACAGATAACTGAGGACGAAACCGAATGTTACTGACTGGGAATTATTGTATTGTTTTATGTGGCCTCTGCAGTTGGTAGGACTATTATCATATTATAAAACTCTTTTTGCCCAAATGAATCACAAAAAAACTATTCAAATTACTAACTTAGCTCCTGACATTTTTGTTATGCTTGAGAGTTTTGTTTAATTTTCTGTATAACAATGAAATACAATCACTTTTTTTATTTGACAAAATAATCCTACGGTCAAAGTCCACCCACTTGCTTTTTCTTGAACTTCTGATTCCATCTCACAGGCTTCATCAGCAGATGGAGCCGGCTCGACTAAAAGCTTGAATGTGGGAGTTAAGATTTTTAAAACATTTAGTACCATCTCCAAGGTCAGGAGAGGAAGTTCGCACTTGATTCATTTGGATTATCAAGTGATTCTCGCGTACATTTGCAATATTGTGACATCTGCATTGGAAAAATATCTTTATCAATAGGACAGTACAGTGATTCAGTGTTGCACTTCCATAAAGTGTGAGGGGGTAATAGGATGTGCTTCCTGTGGGGGGCTAATGCATTAAAAAGAGGAGCCACTCCAAATGAAAAAAAAGCTGTAATTCATTGATTTTTCAAAATAAACAGGATTATAAGCTCTCGCCTTAGTACACAGAATGAGATTCGCAACAACACTGCAGCCTCACAGAGCTTCAGCGGCGTCAGCGTGTACCTCTGGATGACCCTTCAGAATTAAAGATTGCAAAACAGAAAGAAGGATTCATTCTCTCTCTCTTTTTTTCAAGTTGCAGCTCCCTTTCTTCCTCGATATGTTGTTTCAAAACAGCTTTCCTCACAACCGAATGTGGATGCGCCACATGGGCCGACCGCAACGGCTCCCAAAAGAAGAAAATAAAAGTACTTCTCGGAGGCCGGCGTTCCCATGGCTCCTCATCAGCTGTGCCAACAGCAGCGTGCAGAACCTCTCCGGCCCAAACGCCCACCGCACAAGATAAATAAATCACCACGCTGGGAAGCATCTGCACCAGGGAAGTTAACGCGGATGTGACTTACTGCAGAACAGATGTCTTTTCTGACTGAAATAACACCAGATTCAACCCGTAGCGAACCCAACACCTTCCTTTAAACCACCAGGAGGATAACCACAACAAAAGCCCCCCCCCCCCTCCTTTCCGTTTATTCCCACTTTAGATGTGGGATTTTTTTCAGTAGACAATGGATGAAAATATTCTGCCCCTCGTGTTTGATGTGCACTTTTTTTTTACCCCCTTTTCTTCTGGTGTTTTTCACGAGCTTTAGCGGGAAGGCGCTGAACGATCTTTGATCACCGCTCGCAGGAACGAGGCCGCAGACAAAGGGACGAGTGAGAAATGGAGACACTCGCACCTCTCATTTGCGGATTCTAATATACACATATTTGTCCTATAGACCACGACCTTTAATCCTGATTGGCACGCTGAGAGTGGATGAACACCGCGGCGCGCCAACACATTCCCTTTATCATTCAAAATGTGCCAGAGCTATCAACCTGAATAAATAAATCCCCCCTCTTATCTCACAACGCAAAACTGGATAAGCGCTCCCACCGGGGCCTGGATGGAGGAAGCTGTCAGCGCCGCTATTTTGGTTCGCCTTCGCCTCATACGGAGACAGAATCCTGTTTTTCTGCCACAATCCATCCTCCTGGTTTTCAATCCCCGGAGAGTCGTTTCCCTCCGACGTATGTGTCCCCGCCACGCCATCCATACATGATCCCCCACCCCCCCAACCCCCACTTTCCTGCTTATCTGCGGCGGTGGGCCTATATCTTTCAGCGGCCGATAAATCCGCAGCGCTGCAGAAATGTTCAGGTTAGGGGGAAAGAAAAACAGGATTTTCCGCGTTGTCAGCCCTTAAACCTGTTTGCGAGATATATTTGCCATTACTCGTCTCTAAAAACCTCCCCGTGTCGCACCCCGTGTCTGTTTTGACACCTGTGGCTGCTGTGAACAGGGGACGCCGGCTTTATCTGTAGCTTACATCTTCTCATTAATGGCGCCTAATGTTTTTGTGTGCCGCGTAGTTACGCCGTTGGTTTCTTTTATCTACAAAGGCTGTAGCAAGATTCTGGGTGCATGAGAAATGATGCAGAAAAATGGTTAAAAAAAAAGGCACATAATGCCAGATTCCTAATGGCTTACATCTCTGTCGGATAATGACTGCCATTCTGCTGAGATGGCTTCAAGTCCACACAGGGAAAGGCCAATTTGTCAAGAATAGCCACTGTTAGCCTTTAATGTTGTGTGCCTCCATAAAGCCTCCGTTCCACAGGTTTTTTCCAGTTCATCAGAAGAACAAAAGAAACCGGCAAAGCTTACAAAAGGGCCGCCGCCGCTCGGCCGACTCGCAGAGCAACATTGCCACCTGCAGCCGACGGAAGCCGGCAAACCCTTTAAATGAGCATTTGCATGGCTTATCAGGCGTGCTCAATCAAAAGCAGATAAAGTCTTTTTGAAGGATATGAGGGGTTGTTGTTGGTTTTTTTATTAACCTTGCAAAGCGAGCATCTTTTCGTTCGCTCACATAAAAACACCCACGTTGTTATCCAGCCTCTGTTGACCTCCAGCCTGATGCAGAGTAGACGCTCTGCAGGATGCACGCGTCCCCGTGAAGCAAGGTGAAATTGTTTTAAAGATTAGCCCGCGTCGTTTTTCTCTCACGCCTGTTGGAAATATCTCGTCCATTACTGTGCCACCAGTCGTGCATGTCTTTCACTGTGACTGTGCAATGTGGAGGCCATTCCCTCTGCTATGCTGCACTCCTGTGGCAGTCTGGGGTAGGACATGTTAGGAAATGGATGGGGAGGGGAACTCTGTTATTTTATTTTACACTGTTGGTCTTTTGTTAGTCACACCTAGATGTGTTCCTTTTTCATTAAAAGTTTTATTTTAAAGACAGGTTTTTTTTCAGAGCCCCAGACACCCAGGGGCCCTGAAAACCCAGATTCATTAAAATGGTAGACACCGGCTTGGCAGGAGTGTTTTTGGAAGTGAAAGATCCACATCCTCTTGTAAGGGGCCGTCCTCATTTCACTCAGCCTGGTAAAACAAGACAGGTCTTTCCTGTGTTAAAATGGTGTTAGTCTAATGAAAGATTCTACTGAGTTGCATTATGGGAATTGTAGGAGCCAGTGTTTTTGGAGTTAAAATACCTTGAATCTGCCTATAATAAGTCTCCAAACTTTATTCATTTAAAGAAAGACCCCCTTAATGACCTCCAACCATAAAAACTGTATGAGGACAAAATCCAGGAAGCATGTTAGTGGTGGTTGTTTCGGATTGTTGGAGCTTCATGTACGTTCATTCAATATCAGAATGAAGTGAGGTTGGTTTTACATGTACAAAGTCTCATTTGAGAGACATTTGACATTTGAGTGATTCATTTGTGCCCACTGATATGAATTCCTCCATATGTGTGTTGCACAGACTCACACAGACAGACACAAAAACAAGTCTGTACATTTGAGCAACTGAGGCATATCATTTCTGAGGTCAAAATGCTTGAACCAGATTGGTGCAATAGAGTCTATAGCATGATGATTGTTTTTGTGACATTTGCATTTGTCGGGAGTGTTCATCTGTTCCTGTGAGCGACTGAAAGGTCACGCTGCGGCTTTGACTCCATGTTGTTGGGTAAACTTATGGTCCTGCTATTTTTCTTTTTTTCAGTCCTTGATGGAAAGCGTAACGTAAGAATTGTTTTTGACCACTAGATGGAGCAGTCAAACCATTATTGGACATCAAGAACTTCAATAGATGACAGCTCTGTTGATGAGGAAGATTCAAAAGAGCAAAAATAGACGCAAAATGAATTAATATAACAGTGAAATTCAATAAATTAGGGTCATTCTATTTACAGTAAGGACCAACTTAATCTTTATTACATATCATTATTTTAGAGAATAACTGCATATGCAGACAATATATGAATGTATTTCTGCAATTTTATCTGGATTACAGCCAGAACTGTGATTATAGCTGGAAGGTCAAGGTATATGTGTATGTGGGCAGGGGTGTGTTGACAAGGTATTTAATTGATTCAGCCACTGGCACACCAATCGTGCACACAAACACACAAGCGCACACTCGCTTATCCTCCGCCCACTCTCATCCATAAATACATTTCCACTGCAAATCACACAGCAAATAAATCACCATGGTTACAGTAATATAATAATTGCTGTACTTGGAGGAGGCTCTGACTGATGATGCTTGCAAGGCCACTTAGAAATCGATAATTACAGAGAAAATATGGCACGCGCGATTCATTTAGCTCCAGAATGAATGTCTAAATGCCTGTTTGATCCACTGAGCAGGATGGAGTGCGGAAAAAAACGGAGCGAGAAGATCAGGCGAACGTCAGGAAATAAGAAAAGAGCGTGGGTGTGTGTCACTCCATCGTGTTTTGTTTTTGTTTAGTTTTTTTTTTCAGCCACTTCCACCATTTTCACAAATCCTCACTTCATGATCTTGATTTAAAACGTGGTAGGATGAGATAGATGGTCTCAGTTATGTTTTGTGTGACATCTGGGGAAATGCAAACACCTCTGCAGGCCCACTTCCAGGCTGTTTTTAACCACTTATGAAGCACTTTTCAGATGAGGTGAAATGAAGGTTGAGCTGCACCAGTCGACCTGTCAGTTCAAATACTGAAAATCAGCATCAGATCCTTGTTTTTTATTCTGCCTGCCCATTGCAGTCAAGGCAGGAGGACCAGCTGACAGACACCTCAAGGCCCCGAGACCCTCAGAGGGCCTGAGGGCTCCCGAGTTATCAAGTGAAAATCTAAAAACTGAAGCGATATGGGACCTACAATATAGGCAACATATCATATCATCTTGTAAAGTTCAAATCTCATTCCATTTTATTCATTTACTTCAGTGCAAATCTCATTAAACAAGATACCAAAAATGATCAACTCACATATAATG
>JAOXYL010000010.1:2855731-2870444 GCA_028564955.1 Terapon puta
TGGATCAAATGCCTTTGCGTAATGTGAAAGGGGTCACTCGTAACTTCACTTTAAGTAAAATGTCAAGGTGACATTACATTGATTGTATTCCCATTATACTTCATTCATTTAAAATGAAAGCAGGTCTTTGCCTTGAACGTACAGTAGTAGAATTACATTAATTCCTTGTCTTGTCGCCCCTATAAAGTTGCCAGGAAACAACACATAAATTCCTATAGAACTACAACTTGTAGAGTTCATTCATTTTTTTATATATGTGTGTGTGTTTGTGTGTGTTGCTTCAATAAATAAAGAAGCAAGGTGTTAATGTGTGAACTTCTGAGGAGCTGATACTGCAGGTGGACTTAGTTACCTTTGAGCACAGACAGGTTAACTTGAAGTTTCTTTTTAACAGTTTTGATGCACTTTTTCTTCTACTTTTTTGTAGATCTTTGTTGCTATGTATTTATTCATTGCCGCATTACCTTAAGCAAAGAACGTGAATAATGAGAGTGCAGATTGCAGAGATTTCCTGAAGATTCTTATATTTGTGCAACAGATCGAGCAGCTGCAGAAAGTGAGCGAGTCCAGTGTTTCGGTTTCTTTTGAATTGACACACACATTATTCAGAATGGATTCCACAGTATCTCCCTTTATGCTGAAATGGATCCTCGAGGAAGCAATATGAACAAATAGCGGCGGCAGATGATTTATGGTGATGCGCGCCTCGTCTGTTCTCTCGGTGGACAAATGAGCCTGCCTCAAAATGGATCCTCTCACTGTTGTGAATAAGCCCTCCCGGTGCAGTGCGCGCATTTGGGGATCAGTTTGTTTAATGACAGCGGGGTCCATCTTCAATCCATCATTACTTAGGCCTTGTGATTAGCAAAACACTCATCAAAGTCATAGCGGGAGTAAAATGCCCAGGTGGTCTCCTTACAATCAATCAAATCGACTGAACCACAATGAAAGTGCACAACACACACACACACACACACACTCTCTCTCTCTCTTCGGAGCTTTGTGTCAGCCATAAGCTCTTTCCATTAAACCTGCGCTGCATTAAGCATTTGGGTTAAAAGCTTTCATAATCAGGTGTGTTCTCATTTAGTGTGGAGAGATTTCCAAGATCAATACTGTCCTTGATGTGAGAGCTTTGCCCACTGTGTAGGTGTGTGTGGGTGCTCGTGTGTGTGTATGCAGCAGGACCTCAGAGCCCGAGGTCTGGCCCTGTGTGTGTACGTTTGTGTGTGTGTATCTATGTATTTGCCCGTCTGAGTGTCTGTTTACTGTCTTCTGTCTGTGAGGGCAAACTCTTTCTACAGTGATCCCTTCATTCTGAGCTCGAGCAACAGTGGTGCTCGGCAGATACTGCGGCTGTTTTTCTGCCTGACGCCCCCTCAGTTGATCCCGAGGTCCACTCTACAGACCGGCTCCTGCAACAAATGTAGAGTCAGAACCCATTAATGAGCGCCACACACAGGCGCGCACACATCTGCTTTCTCTTTGCTTGTGTGTGAACGTTTGAAATACATTTGGTTGCTTGAATGCATATGTGAGCGTCTCGTATCCATCTGCACCGGTGATAAACATCATGTTGAGTCTCAAAATGATGCTCTCTTCCAAACAAGCAATAAATCTGATATTGAGATGAAACAGTTACATTTCTTCCATATACGCAATTCAGTGATATGAAGATAATGTCACCTGTTACTAGGCAATAATGATAATAATCTAAAAATGATGTCCAGAATAAATATGCATTTATTTGCCAATCACTGCCTTCTGGCTAAATTGCTTTGCCTTGTATAAGGCAGGAAGGGGAAGAAATGAATGATGACAGAAATGATGTTTCAACCCAACGCCCCCCACAGTGTATCAGCCTCAAACAACTTGTCTTGTTAGACTGATATTTCTTCTGCAGCTCGCACTGTATATATTTGTGTGTTTTTATGGGCCCAGTGTGTGTGCTTGTGCGTTTGTTTGCAAGTGGGTGGGCGTTCAGGGACTTTTAGAGAAGTATGCCGGCAGCAGCTTTTTTTTTTTTTTTTTTTTTTTTTTTTTACAAATGCCTCCTCTGCATTGAGATCAATATGTTAGGCCTTGGGGGATGAGCTTGACCTATGTGAGCAGTTTTTCATAATCACTTAAGTCTCGAAAAATGCTGTTTTTCCCCGTGGTGGTGCTGATGTGTTGTATTTTGCTTTACCTCTTGCTATATTCGGAGGTGAAACTTACACGCCATATGGACAGGTTTTTCTCTGTAAGGCTTTTGCAGATGGCCTGTCTGAGATGCTGTTTAGCAAATATGAGACGTGATGCGTGTCAGGTGTCACATGATGAATTATGCTGTGAGTGGGCCTGACGCGAGGCAGTCACACATGTAAGCGGTTAGCATCGCCAGCCTGACCCCCGACCAATTCTCCGTCTTTGAACTTCAACGTGACAGATTTTAAATTGAGCCCATACAATCCTGTGCTTTGAGCAACTGTTGTTTTCTCTTTTACCGATCATTACAGCGGTCATCAATCCACTGCCGACTAATAACGTCTTCATCCCTGACACATGCCAGAGACCTGCGTCCTGACAAACTGTGACGCCTTCATTCCTGGTGGCATTCCACCGAAGCGGGCCTTGGCCCTGACAGAGTGGCCTGTGATGGCTATGCTCATTGTTCATGCGCTCAATAGGCGGCACATGGCGTGGGCAGCAGTCAGTGGGGCTAAATTTGTGCCTCTCTGCTCATTCCGGGGATATTTGTGACTTGCTCCTTGTTGACTCGCCGCGCTTCTTGCTGACAACGGGTCTCTCTGTGTCACAGGCTGCTAAATCCAGCCAGCTGTATGCAATTAGGCTGCAAAATGCAGGGGACGCGCACGGTCCTCCGCAAAGCATCAAGTGGTCATGATGGCGCTGATTGAAAATCTATGATTGGCTTAAAAAAGGGGGCTTTTCTCTTTTTTCTTTTCTTTTTTTGAGGTTATTTCCTTTTTGACAACTTTGAAATCATAAGTCAGTACATCACCATAGAGTATATTTACATCATGATGGATGTATAATTTAAGTCATATTTCTTGTCTAATGGATGACACAATATAAAAGTAGATGCAATCTCCAATGTATATTAATTAAAACCATCATCAGTACCATCAGTATCAATTTTAAATGTTTATCCAGTAAATCATAACTTTGGGGAGGCTACTGTACATTTACAAGACAAGAATTAGAGAACTGGTGGAGATGAATACAGAGTCTAAAAAAGCTGTGCTGTGTGGGTTCTGTCAAAAGTCTTTAATGTTTTCATCTTGTCCATGGCAGGCCACTCTGACAGGTAGACAGACACTGCTTCATAAATCAGTGGCCACATCTTTTCCTCCAGGGAGATTCACTGTTGTTTCCTAGGTAACAAGCACCCCCCTCCCCTTTCCCTTTGGTTTCTCTGGACCGTACCACATGGACCGTAGGGTGAGATTTGTGTTGTTTATCTAGGAGAAGTATATTCCTGTGTTTAAACTGGATAACATGTACCAAAACACTACACCTACATATTGTTTGTGTTTCGATTCGTGTGTAAAATGGCTCAAATAGCTGATAATAAAAGCGTAATAACTGCTTGGAAGTGAACACGAACCCCCCGCGGGAAGGCACATTCAACATTTCATCGAACTGTCAAAATCGCTTGTTGCTTCCTACCTTAGCCTTAAAAGTAGTTAGCGAGCTAGCGAGTAGCTCACTCTTCTGCCGAGCGGTGCTTCAGCGCCTCGAAAACTTTTACCGCCTGAGAGGAAGAGCGAGAAAGTGCCACGCAATTTTGTTTCTTTTTTTTCCCCTTCCGCCGCCCTGCCTCCCAACCCACGGGGTCCCGCTCCGGCCGAAACGGCGCAGCGGAGACGGCTGAAGAGCAGCTGGATGTGACAGGTCCGTCATCAGGTAAGCCGCAGGTAGTTAGCTTAGCGGCTAGCGGCTACCTTTGACTCGCCTCCTCCCGCTCCGTTGTGCGGCGTTATAGCGGCTGTGCGGAGCAAGCAGAGGTGGCTAGCAACGGCTCTAATGATGCCACTCAAGCATCACAAACATCACGCGCCCACGTCTGGACTCCTGAGGGCGAGGGTGCTAGCTCACTGCCCAGATAGCCACTGAAAACTTGTGAAAGCAGCTCCCTGAAAACAAATGTGTGCGTTCTGTTTGCTATTCCCGAAGTAGCTAATGGCCATAATGACATCACTCGGGGAGTAGGATTGATAATAACTCATTTATTATTGATGCCACTTATGATAGACAGTCAGTATTAAGCAGCATCGTCACTGTGCCAGTGTGCGCCCCTGCTCTAGCTTACAGGAAACTATCCATAACATGTTATTACCCTCAGATGTTAAGACCACAGTAAACGCAGTGACGCTCAGATTAGTGGAAAGTCTCGATTTAATTGCTGCTGCAGGAGGAAAACAAAGCGCTTCTAATGAGACGTAAGTGGAGACACACTTTAATCTAGCGGCTGAGCAAGAAGCCGCCACACCTGGGTGAGGTTAATAAGTTGTGATCAGGCCTGGTTGCCATGTCATGCGCAGTAAATTGCCCCCCTCTGAAAATGCAAATTGGCAACTGGGAGCAGGGCTGCACTAAAGGATGGAGCACAGAGAGCCACCAGTGTAACAATGTAAAGAGGGCTTTGTATAGATTGTGTAGTGATGTGTTTATTAAGGCTGTGTTAAGGCATCGGCAATGTGAGAAATTGACCTGTGAAGTTATAAGGGATCAAATTAGCGTCCACTTAACCCACAGAGAGAAAGTGGTGACATCTCCATGTCCGTTTTTTAAATCTCTACTTCTGAGCACAGTCTCAGTTCACACACACCGGTTGACCTCTTGGCCTACGTGTGCATCGGGCACTTGTTTATTCTCAATCCATCATGTGGACACGGTGTGCGTCAGCCTTACCAGAATGGGCTTGAAGCGGAAGGAAGCGCAACTCTCTGCCGCTTGATATTTGATTACGGCTAATAATAGAAAAAGACAGCTGCCTTTTCATTGATCTGTCTTCGGTGCCCTATTTCTGAGTCCCGTTATTTTTTTCCTTTTTTTTCCTCTGTCCTGTAGCAATAACACAGAAAGCAGGGGAGCATTTTCAAACACATTTAACCCATCACTCTTCATTTGCTGTAATTAGCCGTTTGTTTCAGAATAGTCCTTTTGTGTTTGAGAGCGAGGCCGCTTTGGGCCACAGGATCTGGCCGTGTGTGAGCGAGCCAAGCCGTTTGGGGTCAAACAGGACGGGGATAATAAGAGGGGAGGGGATACCATGTGGGAAGGAAGTGGCTCGGCTTGTTTGTCTGCCAGGCTTTTGTTTGTTTTCCTGTCGGACAAATCTATTTAGGAGGTAGGCTATCTGAGGCCTGCCGGTGGAAATTAGCTACAAGCAGGGGTCGTTACACAGTTATTGACAGTTATCCAGTAATATGGTTATTGAGAAGTCAGTTGCGGTCAAATGAGCAATTGACAAGCTTCATCTGTCAGCCTCTGTTGTGCTGAAATGTTGTTTTTTTGCGAACATGCCAGTCAAGTTTCATCCTGCAGCAATATAGAGTTGTTGTGTCTCGGAGGATTCCTGCTCCCCAAATCTCTTGCATCTGTTTACATGATATTGCATAGCGAGGCTACATTCACAGAAGTGTAAGGTGACACTTTTGCTTCTGACAAAGGCTAACACTCCCCGCCTCCCTTCGCTTAGAGGCAGAGCGCTTGCCTGTGTGTCATTTCATTACAGGTGCCCTGATGTCTGAGATGACGTCAGTGTCATTTGCTGAGGTAGACAACTTTCATGCTAGAGAGATTAATCCCCCACCCACACTCTCCCCGCCTCCCAAACCATTTGACAAATCTATTACGTGTAGAGCATCAGATTATTTGTAGCCATTAAGGCGTAATCAGACAGTAAATAGGTCTGTTTATCGTGGAACTGTACAGCATGTTTAGCCTCATTGATGTCAACGAAACACCCAGGCTGCCTCGTCATTCACAGCCTTTGTATGAGACAGAGGCAGGGAGGGAGAGGGAGAGACACAGGGGGAGACAGAGAGACAGACGGTACAGCTGTTTCTATTGAATCCGGATCGAAAAGTCATGAAGCTGGATCTCTGACTCATCAGTTCTGTGACGCTCCGGTTTCACGGCTCATGTGGTGCCAACCAGCATGTCATCAGCCGGGCGAGGGTGAGGGGAGAGGACGGGTGGAGGGGGAGGAGAGACGCCACGACTCCCAGCGTCTCAGTCACCGCCAATTTTGTTTTTTCTTTTTTTTTCCCAAGCAAATTCTGATGCAATAACAATAACAGAAATGTTCACTGCTGTGCAATTTTCCACTCCAGTAAACTAAGGGATTGTATTGAAACTAAGCTTGAAGGATAGCTTTGAGAAACACACACAGGTGAGGGATGAGAGAAAGCCAAAGGGAGGGATGAGAGATGTGTAAGAGGAGAGGAGTCTCTGGATGGCAGGGTAGATGACTTTAGAGGACGGATGCTGAGGTGGAGGAGAGTCGGGAGGGGGGAGTAGGTGCAGCGCTCCTGCTTCCTGGGGGGATGGTATTAAATGTGATGATGGCACATAGACAAGGACAGGGCTGATCTTTATGCGGCGCCTGCAACTCTTTGATTACTGCTTACTTGTATTGCTTTGTATGAGACGAAGTCTGGACTTGATGTTCCTGTGCTCGTTTTCTATTAGAAAACAGCTCTGGTGCTGAATTGAATTTAAATATAGACACCGGGAGCCTGGATGGACAGAGAATAAGTAATGTGACAGCTACTGAGTGGGACATGAAATTGGGGAAATACCTTTAAAATCAGCATTCAGGGGATGTTACTGTAAGCACAGTTTTCGCCCCATCAATTTGTCTACTCTGTACCAATAGAGAGGCTGTGAGTCTGAGCGGCTGCCTTTTGATTGGCTGGAGCTGTTAAGGGGCAGGGCCTGGCCACGGGCTGGTGGGCAGGAAGGGGCTGGCTTTAGGGGTGTAAGGGGAGGGAATGAGGGGGGGGTTTGGCTGGAAGTGTTTCAGCCAGATAGTTGGAGTAGACACTCTTCTGCTTCCTGCCCGCCCGCCTGCCTGCCTCGCTCGCTTGCTCCGTGGCTGAGAGAGAGAGAGAGAGACAGAGAGAGAGAGAGACATCGAGAGAAAATCCCTGTCTAGGCATGGACCTCCGGCTGCAGCACTCGGCAGCTTGCGAGGAATGACAACAGTTCACATGGTCATTAACTCCAGTCGCTGAGGCTGAAGGGTGAGCCGCGCTGCAGCTCAGTGTCACAGAAGCCCCGGCTGCCTCTTGTGTTTCGGGACAGCAGACAGACAGCAGAGCTCCGGGACCCGCTAAAACAAGGTGGGATAGAACCGTCACATTGCCTGGCTTTTTCTCTCTCTTTTTTTTTCCTTTTTTTTTTTTAAAGATTTTTTTCAGGAGTTTTGCTGCAGTGTGCTGCATACCAGTCTGGGTGGGGAGGGAGGAGAGAGGGGATGTTTTATCTGTGCGAGGAGTGCGAGGCGAAAAAACGAGGGAAGAAAGGGGAGGAAAATATAGAGTGAGTGGGATAAACGCACAGGAGTGCTGGGAGCTTGCAGCCAGGCAGTAACTACCCTCACTGCAGTTTCCCAACGCTGTAATGGACTTTCTCTTTTGATTCCTGGGGGAGAGGCATTATCACAGCAGTTGACTTGCCCCTTTTTCAGTGCAAATGTCAGGGAGTTTTATTTTTCGCCACATGGGCTAGATATTTTTCAAGAGAAAAACCTTGTCACGCCGCTTGGCATCTGCCCTGTCACTGCGTTCTTTGTGTGTGGTTCTCGCAAAGTTTTCCCTCGTAACTCCTGGTGGGCAAATTTTCCCAAATGACGAGGGCAAAGGTTGTTTGTTCAGAACAGGGTCTGATGTTTGGACGCCGTTTACGCATGTCGACGCAAATAGCGGATGGCCTGAATAAGATGGAACCTCTAATAAGCTCCACATCATAATTAACCTTTCGAGTCAGACGGGGCACGGTTGACGTGTCCCCAGCTTTCCGCCGTCTATCTAGATTTATCTTAGCGCTAGACGTCGGGCCCGGTCAAGCAGTGGACATCATCGCCTGCATGGAAAAGGCCTGGGTGGTGTCACTCGTCTGGCCGTAGATCAAGGGGAAGTGGGTGTTTTCTAAAATGGGACATCAGTTCAGCCCTTCCTGTTGTGAAAATAATGGGATAAGTCTCAGACAAGCCCCAAGTCCTCTCCGCAAGACCCTGTCAGCCAGAAATCCCCTTTCCCTGAATTGACTCTCACACAAATTGCACCTCAAGATGGTATTAAAAGGATTTAGTGGTTGGTAGGTTTTCCAGACATCTTCTGCATGAAAGAGGGGTCCTGATTGCTCTGTGACACGAGGCTGAGTTTGCTGAATCATTCGCTCTCATGTTTTCAAGTGCTGTAATTTGGAGGCTTAAGATTTCCATTCATTTGATGTGTTTCACTTAATATTTCAGTGTACAAGAGCTTTAATCTAACCTAGTATTTTCTATTCTTGATTCCTGGATGTACGATGTATCTCTGTATCGAATGCACTTACAGTCGGTATGGTCGTTGTACAATTCATACCTCTGACTTTTAGATTAAGTAAGCATGGGTAGCCTGTTCAATCATCTAGATTATCTGAACACCACCATTCACCTCTGGCTGCCAACTATACTGTTATTAGCTGATGGCTCGCTAGAGTGGTTATCGGAGAGCAGGCAAGGACGCTCACACAGTAAACAAGTCCGTTTACCGGGCACAGATACTACCTCTCTCTTGTTGTGCTTATGACAAATTATTGGATGACGAAAAAAGGTGCATCGTCTGTTCTGCGTTACAAGACGGGCCGCTGATCAGGAGAGAAAAGCCCATATCATGAGCAGGGCCATTCAGGTCACTGTGGTTTAGCTAAGGCTATTATGATATGGGGCACACCTATCTGCTGACTCTGTGAAATGCTTGTCGTGTTGCCTCCGAACAGTAGCTTAGTCCTGGTATAGCCTCTGCTGAGCTCACTCACCCGTCCTTATCGCTAATGGCACTTGAACCCAAGGAGCCGTAGCTTATGCCAAAGACAATTTCATAAGCATCATAACGTCCATAGTATTAAATACGAATTAGGCTGTAAGGTATAGCCCTGCTCTGAGCCTCTCTGGAGGATGCAAGGGAACATTTTGCGAGCCAACAAGCTGGTGATGTCACACTGAGAGCTAGGTGAGGTTTGTTAGGGACATTTTGATAAAACCTGCACTAGAAGGCTCACTCGTTTTCCATTACTCACTGGAAACTGAACATTTTCCCAACCCCCCCCCCCCATTTACAATGAGGCCCTCTCTCCACAGCCTTGAAAAAAATTGACCACTTGTTCCTCTTGGCCATGCAAATGACCACAGAAGCGTGGTTTGCCAGCATAAAATGGTAATAAATGGAAATGCAGCCACTCAGGTACCCAGCTCTTGTGCTCGCTTGTCGCAGTCATTTGTGTTTCTACTTTATTTTGCCGGAAACACCTGGCTGATACCACAGTAAACGTTGTCACAGAGCTCGCGACCAATGGAAACCAGTTAGCTTATCGTCTCTGCTGAACAAATACAAGCCGCTCAAGATAAACTGCGCCGCGCGGCCCGAGCGAACAGATACCAGACTAATGGGTTACATACGTGGTATTCAGAGGTCAAGCCAATGACTTTCACTTGAGACGCCCCGGTCCCGCTGACTCTCATTCAATTAAGCAGACTGACCAAGATAATGCCCCTGCCAGCTGGCTTTAGTAAGCGTCAGTAATCCATAAAGTCTAGTGCTGTGGTGCTTTTCTTCACATCTCTGCCCCGCTTTATCAGGTCACCGTGTCTGTCCACTGTTTGCACTGAGGACACGGAGGGGACAAAGCCGCCTTGCAGGAACTAAAGATAAACAGGATGCATGCCGATGTGCAGGCTTTGGCTCTCTAGGTTTTATTGAAAACGCACTCCTGTATTAGCTGAAAACATAAAAAGATGACACCATCAGGGTTAAAGATCCAGTAGCCAAAATGAACAACACACACACATACAGGGCATCTGGTATGAACATTATAGCAACAATTTCATTACAGTACCCTGAAACACAATATTATTCTGTGTTGTGAGAGCCAGATTATTAATTTTTTGTCTCTGGAAGGACTTAGAACTACAGACCCAGACCCTGGCTCAGCCATGAAGGTGAACAGAAGAGCTAATCTCTGAGGTCAAAACATTGGGCGCTGTATGGTCCCTTCCTACCTGCTAACCATCTGTCTTTCCTTCCCTTTACATCAGTGGCATTGTGCTTGAAGAGCGACCGCTATGCTCAGCGTAAACTAAGCCAGGCTGCATGCACTGTAGATACAATGCATTAGCAGAAGCTAAGCTAGCTGAAGCCAAGCCAGAGGCGCGCTGTCCAAGGAAACGTCAAACCAGGCTCAACCAAAACGGCATGCCTCTGAGCTCAGCAAGGGTTTTCCAAGAGCAGTCATTATTGCAAAGCCATTTTCCTCCACCATGTGTTTGAGTGTCTCTCGTGCTCTTAAGATGGGATGTTGTTATACGGCAGAGGTAACAGTTTACTCCCCGGGATGACAGTTTGCTTTCCAGCAGGAGCTTTGGTATGTTTCAGGCGTGTAAGAGTGCTCAGTCGTCCCTGCTAAAGTGAGGCCAGCAGCAGCTAACATGCAACACACATCCGTATCTATAAAGCCAATTTGGGGGACATACTTCACATTATGAATAGTTACATCCTCATGTTTATTGTACATATTTTTTCTTTAGACCTACTCGTACGTCTTATTCCTTTCTAATAAGAGTTTGGGTCATAAATATATGATGTCACCATGCAGAAACACTTAGATGTTAATGCAGCAATGGATAGTGTTCTTACTTGGTTACATTGATTATCAAAGTTGTTATTGATTGAGGAGTTAATTAAAGAATTGATTGAAGTCTCAGTGCAGATTTTGCGTACAACAGCACCCCTAAGAATGACAGAGAAACTGTTTGCTTGGACAGCAGCTGACTTCTCTTGGTATATTGCACAAATGTGCAGTAGTCTCTATGGTATGGGAGGAGACTTGGTCATGTTATTGTTATCGTACCTTCACCCACATGGGGGTCTTTTTCGTCTCCAGTCCTCACCGTTTGTTTTGAATATCTTTCATGGCAAACACTGTTTGAACGTTGCCTGTTGAGCTCTTCACATGACCCCAACCAGCCCTCATCCACGCTGTCGGCCTACTCGATTCCGTGAAAGCTTTTAGTGCTGTACAAAACCTCCGCTTTTTCCTCTCTTGCACAACTTGCTCCATCCTTTTAGGCCATGTCATTTCAGAGGGAAATGGCGCCAACGTCCCTTCACACATTCTGACAAAATAGGTTAGCTCGATCACAGACTTCTTACAGCTTCTAAAATAAGAAGGGATTAATTGTTAAAGGTCAGATCTGACATGATTCTTACCTGACTTTCTCTTCTGGAGCGATTGGCTTTCTCCCCGGGGAGATGGTGTGAAATTAAATCCTGCCTTGGAGAGCGCAGCCCGGGCGTCAGTACGATCGGGCGAGGAAGCTTCTCATCTCATTTCACATGATCAGCACTAAAGTGGGACAATATGATTAGCTAGACAATGGTCTGGATTCATAGGCTTGGAATGGTGTGGCGGTGGTGGGTAACTTCAAGGGGAAGCATCTTTCTGCTGTGTGTTGTCTAAAGAAAATCTACCTGCCTTTGTAACCAGCAAATAAGAAATAAAAATTCTCATTATCCTCGTGTTTTCTCTTTGATATTTCACATCTCCAACAAAACTCCAAACAGAATCCAGAAATCTGCAATAAAAAAAAACGCCTAGATGATGGAAGATGTTTAGGTCTACAGGACAGCAGAACAAAAAAGAAATACTACGCCAAGACGTGAAGTTTTGTACAGCTCTACGACAGCTGTCAGAGGGTTTCTGTCGTGAGGGGAATTTGTGTAGGGATTTCTTCTTCCCCTTACAGTAGCATTGATGGTTTGAGTACAAGTCTCAACATGCCTTCATTAACACCAAGTGAAGCATGCCATAAGCATTTAGAGGTTGTTTAAGATGTTGTTGTGACAGTATTTAACGTTTTCAAGGAGTTTGCTGAACTGGGTGTTTGCTTATGTTTGGGGATCTTGTCTATTTTCCATAGATACGTTTATATTTTAAGAACAGTTAAGGGAATCTTTTAACCGGAGCTGTATGTTTTTACAACCCTTCTCCTTCTCCTCCCTCAGTCTGGTGTCCTCAGAACCCCCCCCGCCCCCCCAGTTAGCAGAAAAACATTTCCAGATGTGCCAAGAAAAGGGCTCCCTGCGCAGTAGCTTAGGAATGGATTTCATACGCTCGAGCTAAAGGTCACTTCCTCGGATTGTTACTCCACCAATTGTCCCACCTCTCTTCCCTAGACAACAAGCAGACACAAACGGAGACCAGCGCCTTTACAGGAGAAGGCACGGAGCGCATGCACACACTCCCCCCACCAATGTAAATTGACTGGCTGCTGTCAATGAGCCGGTATCTAATTTGGACGGTGGGAGACCAGTGAATATTGCAGGACACTGGGCAGCGTCATAATCGTGTCTGGCACTGGCATATGCATCTGTCTCGGTCCCTCTGTGGCTGCTGGATGGCTGCCCGGAATAGTGCTGCGCTGCGCGGTTTTCTATTGGCCGCGCCATCCCGCCGTGCATGGCTCTACAGGGCGGTGTTGGACCCTGGGGCTTTTTTCTATCTCTGCTCTGACTCGGTGCTCTTGTCCACTGTCTCATAGCACAGAGGCTTTTTGCCATTCATTGCTTTGTATGCAATATGTCGGAGAGCCAGTGGGCATGTAGTCACCCCGCACAATGGCACACAGCAGTGATTGGGGGACTTAAACTCAAGTGGCTTCTGAATAACCTCACAACTGCCTTTTCTCTGCCTCATCAGCCCCAAACCCTTTCGAGCTAGCAACGCTGTGGGGCAGCGTGCACACGAATTCAGATTGACATGCACACACACAAAAACTGTTCACGTCTGTTGAAGATAAATAGTGGCCGTCGCACTTAGAAAGCTGTTTTCTCACTCTGAAAATAACCCCTGTTTGTTTCATGTCGCTGTCTGTCTGTCATTTCAGATCACTGACAGAAAGTGCCTTGTGAGACGACAGCCCCCTCCTGAAGATCCTAAGGCGTTTCTGAAGAGCTCCAGATTTTCTCCCTCCGCAGTCGTGACAGTGCATAGCTCAGCCCGCGTACACCCCTGACCTTTTGGTTTGTCCTTACCTGTGCTCTGTGTGAGGAAACTCCGGCTAAAGAGGGGGAGCCGCTGCACTGCTGGCCAAGGTGCCAAAGCTCAAAGAGAGTAGGTACCGAAGCAGCAGAAGTACAACAGCAGGAAGCCACAAACTTAATGTTGTTCTAAACTGTGCCATTGCACCTTAAAATAGCACCACTTTTGCTCCGCGACATCCACGCTTGCACAGACACCATCACTCATACAAAGGACATTTTGGGGACATTGGTCCAACCAGTAGAGCTTGGCTCTGAGCATGCCCCCTCTGCCTTGTCAGGGGTCCGCACCTGAGACTCACTGATTGATGAACAATTAGCTGTTTGACTGACAAACTCCACAACATCAGTGCAGTCCCATGCTCCGGTCAGACTTTGCCAGTCCATTACCTCCACTTTCCTGTCCACAAGGACAAACCTCATCCACTGACCTGAAGCACATCATTTAAAGCTACATGTTCCACCAGTTTTAGTTGTCGTGTGTTTTATTTATTTTTTTACTGGAACACTCTGAAACACTTCCTCAGAGGATAGCCTCCTCCTTCAACCAAGTGGCTCCACTCCACCTCAGCTCCACAGCCGGCGCTGCTGACATGGCTCTAAACATTGCCTCGATACGGGACACAAAATGGCTGACCCTGGAAGTGTGCCGGCAGTTTCAGAGAGGGACTTGTTCACGCAGCGATGAGGAATGCAAATTTGCCCACCCACCCAAAAGCTGCCAGGTGGAGAATGGAAGAGTGATCGCCTGCTTTGACTCGTTAAAGGTAAGAGCTTTTAAACACAGTGTGTTTATGAATCTCACTCTGCTTTTAATCTATTGTTTTTTTCTCCAGAGTACTGGATGTAAATATATAAACCTTTTACTCATTAATTTATTTCTCTTTGCACAACCTCATGGAACTGTCAAACGTTGTAAAGCAAACATGGATAATTAGATTACATCTCTGCAGTACCAGCAAAGCATCTGACATAAAATGTTACAGCTTTGTGGTACCTAATGGTCAGTGGGTGTAGGTTGTCTGCTCAAATTAGCATGTGTGTCAGGTCTCCATGCTGTGCTGCAGTTAGCAGACCAGTCTGACCTATGAAGCTAAAGGCCAGAGAGGTCTGTTGTCATGTTCACTGTCACCACAGGTGTGTGTGTGTGTGCGTGCGCTTGCTTTCGTTTTTTATACGGTAAGTTCTTCTAATGTTACCGTGCCCCGTCCATCATCTGTGCTGCGGCAAACGTCGGATCGCCTTAAGTCATTCCAGGGCTTCTATTCCTGGGTGCACGTCAGCTGTCACAAACAACATAAACAGCCAGAGCTTGTTTTGTAATGTTTGGTTCTCACGGATCTAAGAAGAGGGATAGGAATTACTTTTTCAAGATGCTTCTTTCTCTTTTAGCTCAAAAC